>JAUESO010000091.1:0-33779 GCA_030914385.1 Drosophila antonietae | reverse complement strand
AAAACAGAAGTAAATAAAAATAAATAAAATAATAATAAATACTAAAATTGTTAAAAAAAAAAAAATAATAAAAAAATCAATCAATAATTGCTAAAAGTTCTCAAAGAAAATGCTAGACATGTAAGAGACTTATAATTAAACTATTTTGATTGCCAAAGTCCCAGTCTGAAATACCTAGCTTGAGCAGAATTTAGCCTTTAAAATAACATATTTTGTTATGCATATGCTCAGCTACTTGTAACACTTCTCTCTTTGTCTTTTTATTTACATGTTAAGCCTTTGTAAGGGATTTTGACATTTTTTATCGATAACAGGATTTTGTTTATAGGCAGCTAAGGATCAGATTTTTACTGCTCAAAGTTATGTTTGTGAGATAAAGCAAGCAGCTTAACGAATCATATGCAATGCTATTATTTATGTTCTGCTTATGATGGAAAATCACAATGAGACGTGTTTCAATGGATTTGTGTAATTTATAAGCTCTCTAATGTCTAATATATAATCTGTCTAGTTAGTTGTATTTAATTTATATGTATTTAATTTATAATATATAATACTCGCTATATAGTCTATTGATTTCTCTATCTAATTCATAATTTCCGTATATAGTCGATAAATATTTCTTTAAATCTCTGTCTATTGGTTTTGGCTAATAATTTTGAATCGCTCTATATAATCTCTCTATATATAATCAGTTGAGTGTTATAATTTTAATAAATCTATACTACTCTTGCTTTCCTTCGCTCTCTTATATTCTAGCATGCATAAGGCATTTATATATATATTTATGAATTACTTGAACCCAGCACGTTCTCTCAGCAATTTCTCTGCTACATAATCCCCTTAGCTTAACCTAAGACTCAGCCACATACAAATGTTGTATATGACTTTATAAATTGCAGCTCAACTAATGACCTCTAATGACCCACAATGTGCTAGTTCAAGTCAAGTCAAAAAATATATATATGTATATATAAAACCCCTTTAAATGCTTTGAAACTTATGCCAAGCATCGACTAAATCCTCAAAGAGCAACTCAAATTACAAATGTACAAATGCTGCTTGACCCATCTCGTCTCTCTCTCTCTCTCTCTCTTGCTCTGGCTTACTATGTGTGCCTAGCTCTCCCTCTCTCTCTCTCTTTCTTTTTAGCTTTACTGCTTTACATTGTGCTCAAATCAAATGAAATGAAATCATTCTTGAAATTATGAATGAAAGCATTCATTGAAGTGGATTCATTGGCCAACTTGAATTTCGCTCAGTGTATTTGATAGAGCATTTCAAGAATGTTGTTGTAGGGCTACAGCTGATGCCTGGCTTTTCATTTGCATGCCATTGATTGGCCGTCAGCTATCTGGCTTTTTTTTTTTTTTGGCTCATGCTAGGCCTGCTCCCAGCTTTATTCTATTCACTTTGTCTTGCTTTTCATATCTAGATGGGCGAGGCAAGGCATGTCACTTTTAATTTAGCTAGCAATTTAATATACTATGCCTCTATATTTATATATATATAATATATAAGTAAATGCCTAGGCAACTGCCAAAGGACATTTGCAGAGCGCTTAAGGACACACTTCACTCAGCAAGAGGAGAAAGAGAAGAAGAAGAAAAAAGAAGTCTTTAAAGCCGCAACCTTCAATGCCAGCAATTAGCTGGCAAAAACCAACTGACATTTAATTGTTATTAATTGCCAAGAGAGAGAGATAGATAGAGAGTGGGGACAGAGAGGAGGGCTCGCTAAATAGAGAGAGAGAGAGTGAGATGTTAGATAGCTAGAAATTAAGTAATATTTATGTATTTTTTGGACAGCGGAAACTCAACGCAAACGCAATTGAGCGCTGCCCACGCACGCCTTTCAGCCCCTTCATGGCAACCATTAATAAAACGGGATTTGCAGCAGGACACAATGCCAATGGCAGGACACTCGACACTCGAGCAGCTCCTGCAATTAATCTCACACGTTGCTCTGTCTGCGATTTCAATTAAAGTCGCGTCTAAGGAAAAACTTATGAAGATGAATGCCATTCGTCAAATGTTTATCAATGCTGTAGGCAGCTCTGCCCAGCCACGCCCCCACAACTCCTGCCTGTCGGCCTGCCTGCCTGCCTGCTTGAGCTGTCCTCTTAGAAATTGCTCAATTACGAAATTAAATTTAATGCCCAGGCTTTTGATCGCACTAAAAGCTTTAATAACTGTAAATTGCTTTCACAAAATTTTTGGCACAGTCCTGGGGCAAATGCGCCGAGCGCAGAGTCAAGAAGCCCCCAAACAAAAACTCTCAACTCTCACTCTCACTCTCACTATGTTTGCCTCTCACTCTCACTCACTCACACTTAGACTGTCCCTCTCTCACCTGCATAGCTAGGTGTAACCTGTCGTCGGGCTTTTTGGGCTTTTGGTATTTCGCTTTGCTCTCGACGGCGCGTGACCAAATATTTTAAGGACACTTCGAGCAGCACTTGAAGCACGAATTCGAATTGAAGCGTTATCGAGCTGCATGCCAGGGCAATGTTATACACACACACACAGAGAGAGACATACACACACATCTATATATAAACAAGCTCGACAAAAATCCAATTAAAGTAAAAAACTTGAGAACGAAAAAGCGCCGCGAGCTGAGCCATTAACTAATTCTGAAATCGGCTTAAAAAAATGGAAGCTTTTTGTAATTTTTGCCCTGCCTGAAAAAAAAAGAAGTTATAAAGAAAGGCTACCTTAAGGGCAAAAAGCCGCTTAACGTTATTTGTGTGCGCCGCTGCCTATGGAAAATCACGTGAAAATCAATTCGCATCATTTCCCATTTCAATATGCTGATAGCAGCAGCAGCAGCAGCAACAGCTTTATTTTTTGTCAACTTGTCTTTAATTTAATCTAATTAACACATAAGCAAATTAATTCATCAAACTCACAAACTCTGTTAAATTTGCAAACTCAATTGGCGCACAGCAATCACAAACAAACAAAAAAATCTACTTGGCTTGGCATTAGAATAAACTCAAAGACTTTAAAAAATAAATAAATCAAATATTAAGCCACACAACTTAATGCCTATTGAAGGCAAACAGCCTCAAAACTAATCAACTTAATTAAATCTTATTCTCTCTATAAAAATAATACCATTAAATGCCAGAGTATTTGCTCTTTGTTCTTATTTAGGAAATGTTTTTCATTACTGCGCTTCAAGCGTAAAAAGTTTTTTTTGCGCGCCCCTAAAAGATGCCCTAAAAATTTGCGTCAATTTTATTTTGTCTAGCGCGCACGCAACAATTATTTAAGCATACTTTTGCGCTGACCCACAAAATACAATTCGATTTGAACAAAAGCTTAAAGCACTCTCTCCGTCTATCGCTCTCTGTCTCTCACTCGCTCACTCGCTTTTATCTTGCACTGTGATCGCTGTTCCCGCTGCTTTCTCTGTTTCGTTAGTTGCTTTTCGCACTTCACGCTGAGAGGTTTTGCGTTCTGTTGTTTATTTGTTTGTTGTGGCCGGTAATTATCAAAATGAGCACCGGGTAAGGTCAACTTTGTTTAGTTTGCTTTGCCGCATGCAATGAAGTAATCAACATTAACTATGTTTTATTTCTATCTGCCAATCATTTTTAATAAACAGATTAATGAATAAACCAGTTCTCTATTATGCGCCACGCAGTCCGCCCTGTCGCTCAGTTCTGCTCACAGCGCTGTGCCTTGGGACTCGAACTGGATTTGCGGTAAGTTTTCGATATCGAAAATAGTTTCACGACCGGTTCGAAATGATGTGAGATTCCTCTTTAACTAACAGTGGTATGTTATGCTAATATTATGTTATTAACAAGTTGCATGTGAAATGCGTTTATTTAGCTATGCTTTTGCATGCATTAAGTGAATTAAATATTGATTTGTATGTAAATAGAATTGTAATGCAGAAAGAAAATTAAAATATTAATATTAGCGAAATAATAGTAACCAACTCTCTCTCTACTCTCTCTCTCTCTCTCTCTCGTTCTCTCTCCCTCTCTGCAGCATCGTCAATGTAAAGGCCGGCGAGCATATGACCGAGGAGTTTTCTCAAGCTCAATCCACAGCACACAATACCCGTGCTGGATGACAATGCGTTGTGGTGAGCGACTCTCATGTGATCTGTAGCTACCTGGCGGACAGTATGCTGGCTCGAACGATGCACTCTATCCCAAGGATGCGGTGCAGCGCCGACTGATAGATGCACGCCTCTACTACGACTGCGGACACCTGTTTTCCGCGTGTGCGCTTCATTGTGGAGCCTGTATTTACTCGGGCGCTACACAGATACCCGAAGATCGCATAAACTACATGCAAAAGGCCTACGATGGCCTGGAACACTGTCTGGCTGCAGCTGGCAGCTTTCTGGCCGGCGATAAGCTCACCATTGCGGATTTGTGCAGTGTGGCGACGGTGAGCACTGCGGCGGCTTTTGCGCCCATCGACGAGGCCAAATATCCCAAGCTAACTGAATGGATAAAGCGCATGGAGGCGCTGCCCTACTACGAGGCTAACAATCAACAGGGTCTCGATTTGCTGGTCAAGCTGGTCAAGGGTCTGCTCGGAGAGCGACAGACCTGAATGGCCGGACATCAATCAATATTGGCAATAATACACGAGATGTTTTCTTTTGTCTCCCACTCACTGTGTTTCTCTCTCTCACACTCTGTCTTGCCCTCCCTCGATACACAATGAGTTCATTGAGTTTTCATTTGAGCTGCTCGTTGGGTTGGGCCAAGTTTTTTGTGGCCAGAGGATATATATAATAGGAGGCGGGCAGTGGGAAAGTGGCATCGAAGCACCCGCTACGCGCAGCTGTTGGCGAAGTAATGGTAAAAGTTTTTTTTTATATGGGCTTCAGGGCTAACAACTTGCCGCATAGACTGTTTTGAGCGAAATATAAGCCAAACTTTTTGGACGTCTTTATTTTTCTGTTGGCCGTTGTCGTTGTCGTTGTCGTTGCCTATGCTGCTTGTTAGTCATTGATTACGAGTTGTAAGTGATCGCATTTATAGTTGTTAAGCTTGTTAACAATGTCCTGCGGCCAAAATGCAAACCGCTTCACTGTGATTGATTCCGTCAGGCAGCGCGACAACAAAGGCGATAAGCGCTACCAGAGCGAGTGCTAAATCTCCGCCTGAACTTTAATGAGGCCATCAGCTGATAATTATGTGTCTGCTTTGCTGTTGGCAGGGTGAAACGCGTTACCAGCTGCACTTTTCTAGCCATAAAAACGTTTCTCTTGCAACAGCAACAGTTTGTATGAGACGCGAGATTTTATGGCGACGCCGGGAAGTATGCACTAAAAGTTAATGCGTGCTAACCATAAACCTCGAACTGCTTTCTTTGTTGTGCGAATTACTACATGTATTTAAGACTTGTATATCTATGTTATAAGCATTAAGCTAGTGTTTAAAAAATTATTTTGTGATAGGTGGCATATAAAGAAGTTTAGTTTGTCGTCTTGAGCTAGGCCAAAGAATCAATGACTTTTTATACCTCAGCCTGAAAGTATGCACTATAAATTTTAGTCTGATCTAAGATAAATCTCTGCTGTTTGTGTGAATTATATCACACTTTTCCATTTCTACACCTAACATTTACTTAAAATATATACATACGTTTTCTTAAGCACTTAAATGTTTGAGTCTCTTAAACAAGTGAAATTCTGCAGCACAAAGGATTCGCCATTTAGCTCGCGGCATTTTTCTGGCGCCGCCCGAAAGAGTGCAACAAAAATTTAATGTGATTTACAGAGCAGCTTAAGCAAACTTTGGCAGCTTATTGCTAAACATAAAAGATTAAACTTGATAAGTTTTGTGTGACATAGCGAAATTCTAAACGCTTAATAAGCTAGTTACCAGTAAAACAAGTTCAATAACCGCTCATTAATAAGAATCTGCCACCAAATACCAGCCACTAGCTCATAGATTCCTCAATTATTTGCACCCCCTGAAAGTATGCAATAAAGTTTTGTATACATCTTTTTTTTTATTTTTTTTTTTTTTTTTTTTTTTTTTTTTTTTATTTAGTTTATTTTATTGCAGTCTTTTGTCTTAAACTCTACAGCGCATTTATAAGTGTACCTAGTTATTGGGAGTGGCTAAATGGCCTTTATTGCTATAAGTCTAAATTAATTTAGGTCAGTTCTGAGATCCAAGGGGTGTGATCTTTTCAGCCTTCTGCTTATTGTTGATGTGAAGTTAGATTTACTGCAAGTTGGTTTGGGTGGGCGGATAATCTGTCCGCGTACCTTGTGCTGTGTCGGCCAATGAGCTCAGCAATTGTCGGCATTTCAAGGTCAGAGTGCAGTGTATCATTTCTGACAAACCATTCGGCTCCGGTCCATGTCCTTAGTGCTTGTTTTGTGTGGTTTGAACTTTTTTGATGTGAGTTTCTTGCAGCAGACCCCCATAAAGGCATTGCATAGGTGAAGACAGGTGCCACTATTGCGTTGTATATATGCCTCTTACTGCGTAGTGACAGGGGGCTATCGCTTCTTAGCATCCAGTTAAGTTTTTTTAGCTTAAACTTGCACTTTTTGATAGTCCTCACTTATGTGCGGGCCATAGGTCAGTCTCTTATCCAGAGTAACTCCCAGGGTACTTCACATTGTTTGCTCGTGGTATTGGAGCTCCTAGAGTCACTTCGGGGGCAGACTCCCCTTCTGGTTGCAAATGTGATGTGCGTGGACTTTTGGGCATTGATTCCGATGCTCCAGCGAGTTAGCCATCGATTGAGATCCTGCAAGTATACTTGCATTTGACTAGAAGCTTCTTCAGGCGACTTGTTGCGACTCATATGGCAGTATCATCTGCGTACGTCGCTATAAGCATGTCGCTGTTGCTGGGAGGAAACGGCATGTCAGCGGTGTAGAGTGTGTATAGCATTGGGGCCAAGCACGCTGCCTTGGGGCAACGCCCGCTCTGACTGATCTACTCAACGATTTTGCCTGTCCTTTTAGAACCTTGAAGCTTCTTCCTGACAGATAGGACGCCAGCAGCTTGAAGTGGGAGATAGGTAAAGCTTTCCTGATTTTGTTAAGGAGACCCAGATGCCCACACCCGGTCGAATGCCTGCTTACATCGAGAAACACTGCGGAGCAGTATTCTTTGTTTTCGAACGCGCCGAGAATGTGGTTAAACCACTCGATGCACTTGCTCTGGCGTACCGTGCTGTCTCCTGAATCCAAATTGGTGCTCTGGTATGGTGTTTCTTTGACTCAGCTCGTTCAGCACTCTTCGCAAGCAGTATTTTTTCGAATACTTTGGAGAGTACCGGTAGCAGCTGATGGGTCTGTAGGAAGCAATTTCCTTTCGGGTTTTCCCAGGTTTTCAGAATCATGGTTATCTCAGCACGTTTCCAGAGGACGGAAAGTGCTGAATGCGAAGGATGGCGTTGCATAGTACTACGAAGTAGTCTATGGTTGATTCAGGCAGTGCCTTGATTACTTTTCATCTATTCGGTCGTGTCCCTGCGCCCTTTTTTGCTTTTACAGCTTTCATAAGCTTGAGAACCTCTGCCTTTGTGCATGCTTCGATGGGGGTACCTTCTGGGATAGGAGGTTCCAGTTCTTCTGATGCTCTCAAGGTCAGATGGCTCGGTTGTTAGCAGCGGCGAAAATTGCTCATAGAGGGTGGTCAGCAAAGGCTTCGGCCTGCACTTCATCTCCTTGAGCCACTCACCCGTAGCGCTCTGAATGGGGTGACGACCGCAGAGGCTGCCTTTTGATGTTACGCGTATATCGCCATAGCTGAAATTCCACCCCAGCTGGAGTATCTGCTCGTTCAAGCGCCTCTCTAATACGCGTACATTGCATCTGAGCCAGGGCAACTTTAAGCTGTCTAGTGGCTTCGTTATATATGCTTTTGTTGCTGGCTGTACGTGTTCTGATCCAACGGCTCCTTGTCCATCGTTTGTACTCAAGCAGATTTTGAACATGCGGGGTGAGAGGAATGCTGTAGTGCGAGTGCTTTTGATTGTGAGCAGCCGGTGCAGCTAGCAGCGCTGCCTCTACTATAGCATCTTGCATTCTATTTGCTGCATACTCAATGTCTTCTGGAGTGTGGAGTTCTATTTCCGGGTGCAGTGAGGAGTGTAGAGTGAGCTTGAAAGTTGCTAGATTCGACCCCAGCGGGAAGAAGGCGTTGTCTGATCGGGAAAGGTTGTGGATGAGCGTGGACGGTGACTATCAGCGGTAGATGATCCGAGGACAGATCGAGACATTCTTCAATGCTCAAGAGTCCTGTCGCCGATTCCTCTGTAGATAGCGAAGTCAATTGCAGAAGGATGGTGACTATTTGAAGGGTACCGTGTGGGGGGCTCCCGTGGCCAGGATGGAGTACTGTGAGCTTGAATCGCATCGAAAATTACCTCTCCACGTTGGTTCGCTCTGCTGCTACCCCTGTATACATCTTTAGCTCAACTGCAGCTAAGCAAACTTTGAAAACACTTTGATGCTTAGCGAAAATCTACTAAATTCAGCGCAATGCTAATTGCCAGCTAATCAAGTTCATTAGCCAGCTGCCACACGTCTGGCAACATTTTAGCCATTGCTTGCCAAGTTAAAGTCCAAGTTGTAAGTTGCTTTTGTGAACTGTAACACCACATAACTTTTGGCACTTTGCAGTTTTATTGTTAGCCACGTGAAGTTGACAACAACTTGACAACAACTTTAGCAACAATAGCAGAAATAGCTAACTAAAGCCACGAAAATTGCAGCAACAACAGCTGCAGTAAGTACTAAACAAACACGTTCACTTCTTTTGCTTTTAATGCACAGCATATGCAATGTGACAGCAGCTAGAAGAAACAAACACACACACACTCACTCTATATATATATATATATACTGTCAAAAAGAGTTAGTCAAACACATACACACACATACACAAGCTGACATATGCACTCTGGCATAACCTATATTAGTTTAGACCGCATTTTAGTATCCACAAGTGCAGCAGCCTAATGGCAGCGCACACACACGCATACACATCCTAGCTCACACACACACACACACACACTATGCCGCTGCCATCGTTATTTGTTGTCATTTGATGTTGCACATGCCATCGAATTAACTTGCCACGCGGCCAGAAAACAACGCAAACAGTTTTTGGCTCTTGGCGCATAGTGGAAAAACTTTTCCATTTTCATTTTACGTTTTTCGTTTTTCGTTTTTCGTTTTACGTATTTCCTGTTGTTGCCACAGCGTCAAAAATTGTTGTTCGCCAGTGTCGGACCGCACTAAAGTTTGGGTCAACTTTCTGTTTCATTTTTGGGCACACACACACACACACAATGCTATTAACCCCACTGTTTTGTAGCTTTTGTGGTACCTCGTCCTTTATGCTGGATTAAAATTTAATACTCTCTGCACAACTGTAAGAACAACAAAAGCATAAATACGTGCTTCAGCAGCGGCGACTGTCAATTACACTGCTGCTCAAATGGTTTTCAGCTGCTGCTTAAGTTGTTGCATTTGGTAAAGAAAGCTAGTGGATAACTTAATTGTTTTAATTAAGGTCATCAAGGAAATATTGAGCAAGTTCATTTAAATGTATTTAATTTAACTAAATTCGCTTGTATCTCGATTAATTCTCTATTAAAAAAAGTTGGAAAAATAAGTTTTAAAATGCTAAAAACATAAGCATTCCTAAAAATATTGTGAATGTAGTTTCCTCTATTTTTTTTTATCTTTTAAGCACTGCTCAAGTTGTGCATAAGAATATAAATAGAAAAAATTGTAAAATGCACTTCTAGTTAGGCTTTAAATTATATCTTTATATATTACTTACTTTATATCTTTATCATTATTCTAGATATATAGTATATAAACTCTTTAAGCTCTCCAAGCAGCAACTTATCTCTAATAAGTTAGAGTATAGATAAAAAATTGGCTTAAAAAAACATAAAGCAAAAGTAAAATAATAAAGCAAAAAAAAAAAAAAAAAAGGGAGATTTGCAGACGACCCTGAACAACTGCATAATACTCGTTTACGTGAAATCAGATGAGGGATATATGTATATGTGCATAATACAGTAAAATATATAGATCGATGGAGTAGGTCTAGAAACTCTGCTACATAGAGCTGATATCAAACTGCCTACTCCTTGCCACGCCCACACAAATTCAACTCTCAACTCTCTACAAAGTGTTTTCTTTTCACACAGACAAATGCATATACTCCTTTCACATTCTGAGCAAGCATAACGAGGTTTGGCTGGCGAGTTAAGTAAAGTCAACACAATGTAACCGAAACTGAAAGCGAATTGGACTTGAACTGAGGCAACACAAAACAAGCAAAAGAATAACAAAAAAAAGAAAAGAAGAGAGTGAGAGAGAGAGAGTGAATGAAAAAAAAGAGGGCAGGTCGTATTGGAATTGTAGGCGTGACCGGGCTGGGCTGGACAGAGCGAGTCCTTTACGTGTTCGCTTCGCCGTTGCTAGCCCTGATTAATGATGCCGTTGTGGGCTCGCATTTCCGCTTCGTTTAAAGTTGAAATGTCGTTGGCCAGCTGCTGTTGCCAGTTTTGTTAGTCAAGTTATTATTGTCCTTGTTGTTGTTGTTGTTGTTGTTGCTGCTGGGCTTATCATTGTTTGCCTTTTGTGGGTTTTGCGGTTTGTTTAACATTGGAAATTAACTTTAGCCATCAAATATTTCAATTTCATTACAAATTTAGCCATAAACTGCAATAATATGTGCCATCTATGCCAACTATTCAATGCATAACAATTTCTGCATTCACAAACACACACACACCCACAACATATATCAGTGCTTCCTCTGTCGTATAAAATGCATCTGAAATAATCTATAATGGAAATTTCAATGGCCATAACGAGTTTTGTATGCCAGCTCACAATTTCCAATTGGATTCTGATTCGCTTTCGTTAAAATCTGATTCGAATGCCAGCAATTATTATCGCCAAATTGGCAGGGGATGTGAGGGACAGAGAGAGAAGAGAGAAGAGAGAGAGAGAGATGAGAGCGATGTATGAGAGTTGGGGGACCTGTTTGGGGTTGGGCAGGAAACTACATGATTCTGCTCTTGAGCTGCTGTCGGGCAAATAAGTGAATCGAATAGAGATGAGCGCTTTAGAGATTCTTTGCGATAGGCATAGCACGAATATTTATATTAAATTGGATTTATTTATATATTGAATTGTTTTTGAGAGGCAACAAAAGTATACTAAAATGATTAGAATATTATTTAAATTGTATATGATATATTATAAAATAACTTTAAAAATGTATTGCGTATTTCTGTGCACATGAATGCTTTCAAAAATCAAACAGCATTCAATTTCAATTGTTTAATTTAGCTTAAGCTTTCAGTACTTTTTTTTAGTTTTTTTACATAAATATATTTTTTTTATTAAATTACTATTTTCTTATTATATTATATTTTTATTATATTATTCCTGCAATGTTGCAAAATATAAAAAAAAAATTAAATTTAAAAATTAATAAAAATACAATTTTTTAAATGTATTATAAAAACAAAAACAAAAATAAATATTTGCATATTTAAAAAATAAATTGATTTAATTTTTATTTTAAAAAAAATTTTGTTTAGAATTTTATAAATATATTTCAAACAAGTATTATTATATATTTAATATTAATTATTTTCACATAAATATTATTTATACATTTAATACAATTTATTGGTTAAACATATTAACATTTTATATTTATGCATTTATATTAATATATTTAATTTAAATAATATTAAAATTATTAATAATAAATAATGTAAATAATATTTATAGCATTTAAAGTACACTTCCTGCTTGCATCTGCTCTCCCATCCCTAGTATAAACCACACATATGTGGAAAACAAATAGCAATATGTGAGCTGTCATAGCCCATGCCATAGATTTTCATTGTTACTTGACCAGAATTTTGAAACGCGCATGACACCTAAGTGAAGCACTGAAGAGATGCTCTCAGACTCTCACATCGAATGCCATGCCATGGCTGTGGCGGCTCTTAATCGGAGAATTTGAATTAGTTTGTGCTGCTGCCTCCTCTCAGGTCGATCAGTTCATCGCCATCATCTTAATGGCAATAGATGCCACTTAATGCAGCTGCAACTGGCACGAATTGCTAATCAGAGCACAATGCGACGTTTAGTTGCGAGCAACAGCTTGACAAACTGACAGAATGACAGACGGACTGACACAGACAGACAGACATGGATGACTGGCAAAATGCGTAGTGATTATGCTGGTCAGGACAATAGGCAGAGGACATGGTCAACTATCAAATGGATGTTGCATGCTGGAAGCAACTGGATGCTGCTGGCTGTCTGACATCCGCCATCCGCCATCCGCCGTCTGCTGTCTGATAAGCGCAAAGTTTTCTCGCATTGTGCGCAGGCAAATGCAATTCAAATGAGCTCACTTCCATAGCCAGGGACAGTCGGTTATTTCTGACAGCTTTCTGTCGACCTACAGGCAGATAGACACACACACACACACACACACACACAAGGACACACACTCATACAAAATACTCGCTGCATTCATTTCATGCGCTTCATATTCGATGCACGCTGATTGAGTACTCTGCAATTTGAATGTTGTCAGCAGCAGGAGCAGCAGGAGCAGCAGCAGCAGCAACAGCAGCAGCAGGAGCAGCAGCAACCACACATTTACAACAACAACATAATTTGCATAATTGCACTCGCTGCAGTGCAAAACTTGATCAGCAAATGCAAAAAAAAAAAAAAAAAAGCAGGCGTCCATTATGTGATTAAATCTGCTAGCCCACATTCAGCAGCCACGCCCATGCACACCGCCCCACTCTTGCTGGCTGTCAGCTACATTTAATCAATATCCATGGCAACAAAAATACATCGATACTAATAATTGAATAAATTTTATAATATTCAAAGAGAAAAAATGATTTAATCAACTAACAGAAATATTTGTCTAATTGGAAAGTGTTGAGAGAGAGAAGGGGACATTGAGTGAGGTCACAGAATGAGAGAGGTAGATTCAGGGAGAAATGGAGAAAGCGAGTGAGACAAAGAGTGGAAGAATGTGAGAGTCAGTGAAGGAGAGGAGATTAAAATTGAGAGAGGAGGGAGAGAAAGAGAGAGCGAGTGAGAGAGAATGGTAGATTGAGTGAGTCCTAGATTAACAGCGAGTGAGGGAGGGCGGGAGGTAGAAAGGGAGAAAATTGAGTGAGCCAGAGAATGACAGAGTGAGATTGGGAGAGGACTGAGATATACACATATATATAATTATGTTTATACACATACATTTATACATAGATATATATTAATATAATATTTATATAACTCCATTTAGCTAAATTCTCTTTTAAGCATCGATAAAGCCATTTAAGTACTCTCTATGGTCCCAGCGGTTATCGCTTCAACGATATCCAATTAGTGTTAACGCTTAAATACTCACAAAGCTCATTAGAATAAATATGCATGAATAATATTGTTCTTTTGTTTTGGCCAAGTTATTCATATGATAATAATGCAAATGCCATTAAAATATATGTGCGAGCCTGCTGCATAATCTATCTCTATCTCTCACGCTCACTCTCTCTCTCTCTATCTCTCTCTTTCTTTCACTCTCTGTTTGTCTCTTTTTCGATGCTTTGTTTATTCATATTCATATTCATATTCAGTTTCAATTGTAATGCCTATTGGCATGTGAATATTATTTGCTTACACACACACATGTCTCTATTTACATAGGCAGCTTTTTGTTTTTGTTTGCTCGAGTGCGGAAATTGCTCCAAATGTTCAATAAAACTGCAATAAACTCCAGTAAATGGCCATATTTTGTCACACACACACACATACACACACTCGCTCACGCACACGCACAATAAACTTTTCCAATTAAAGCGCGCTTGAAATGAATTATCTTAACCCATAACCCAAAAACCCTTAAGCCTAATCCTAACTCGTATCGTCTGCGTTAAATCTAAACCTTAACGTGGCTCTCAACTCATTCATTCATGTGGTTTAAAGTCGGTTTTCGCTGATTACCGGGCCCAGAGGGAGGCAGACAGGCAGACAGCTTCTGCTTGTGTCGTCGTATACTCCCGCTCGAGTAGCCCCACCTCCTTCCTTTCTTGCCTCCTACTTCTGGTTGCTAGTCTTGCCTTCCCCTCTTCTTGACTTCTCCTCTTCTGCTTTCGACTGCTCCTCTTGCCTCCATCTTCTACCTCTTTGCTTGTGTCGCCTTCTGCTCTTATGTTATCCCCTTGTCTACTTCTATTGCTCCCTTGCTGGGACTGCTTGCCCATCTTGAATCAGACTCCTGCTTCCTCTTCCTGCTTTCTCTTTCTCTTTCAGTCTTCCCTTGCCCTACATCTTCTTGTCTTTCACCACCTCTTTCTCCTCCTCTTGCCTCATCCTCTTGCTTTCTTTTCTAGCCACTGTCTCTTGCTTCTCTACCTTGCCTCCTTCTTACCTCTTCTAACCTAAACTTCCTCCTCTTCACTCTCCCATCGTACACTCTCCCCTCTTCAAACCTCCTCTACCAGCAACCTACTCTTCTAAGCTTCTTCTCCTCTTAGTTCTTGCTCCATCTTTACCATACCCCTCTTTATCCCCTTCCACCTCTCCATCGAGCCACTTGCCGCTTTCACGCTTTTTGGTTCAATGCGCTTCGTATGGCTGCCGCTGCTGTCAGGTTTAAGCAATTAACTTTGGCTGCTGGCTGCGCATTGATTAACAGTTTAGGTATATGTGTGTGAGATTGACTGTGTCTGTGTGTGTGTGTGCGTGTGTGTGTGACAGCTGGCAAAAAGCGACAAACCAAAAATAGAAAAAGCCACAAAGCCTTGTTGATTGCTTCATTTGATGCCTGATTAACGCTGCATTCTTGTTGCCCACAAAATGCATTTAGACGAGCGTCTCAAACTAGGCCATAAATCTGCAGCAAACATGGCCAGGCACGAAACAAAATGTGTGTGTGTGTGTATGAGAGCGTGTGTGAGAGTGAGTGTGAGTGTGTGTGAGAGCAAGTGTGTGTAGTTAGGGTTGCCAATTTAGCCTTTTATTAGTTAGACTTGGCCTTTTTAATTAGGTGTAGGAAAGTAATTGGAGATTCAAAAGATGAAAATTAAGTAAACGGCTTAATGGAGTGAACAGTTAGAGTAGGAGTAGGAATATGAGTAACAGAAAGAGTAGGAGTAAGAGTAGAAGTAGAAGTAGAAGTAGAAGTTAGAAGTAGAAGTAGAAGTAGAAGTAGAAGTAGAAGTAGAAGTAGAAGTAGAAGTAGAAGTAGAAGTAGAAAAAGAAACTGTGTAAATATTTAATGTTAGTGCTATATAACTAAAAGTCAAGTCAAGTTAGATTTTATATAAGCTAAACTGTGTTTCATTTTATATATATTTAATATTTTATTATATATATTATACAATATGAATACGCATTAATTGACAAACAAATAAGAGCCAATCTGAAATTGCTTTCGTTCTCTGTTCCATCCAATTTCTGTTCGATTCTGTTCAATATGCCTGTTCCCCGCGGCTGCACTGGGCACTGCGCTGTTTAAGTGGATCTCCTCTGTACAGAGCTCGACACTACAATATGCAGCAGCTACCTGTGTATGTGTGTGTGTGTGCGTCCCGGGCAACCTGTGTAACATGCCTGCACTCTGTATCTGGCTCTTCGCTACCTGCCCCATTTTTCTTATCACTTTTGGTACATGCGTCCATTCGTGTCTCTGCCTTGTTTTTGTTTGTCTGACACGCTGGACAGGACTGCATGCACCTGCTGTTGCTGTTGCTGCTGGCTATAGCTACACACTCACACACACACACAGGAAAAGCTATACGTTCTCACACACACACCACACACACACACACACATGTCTAATTGGGCGACTTATGCGCTGTCGCTTTTTGGCCCACATGACGTATACGTGTTTTGCATTTGCTCCAACATTTTTGCCAGCTTTGTAATTTGGTTTTTAGCACAAACATGTTCGCCTGCTGGCCACAGCAACAAACTAAAGCACATGCAACAACAACAACAACAACAATAGCAACTGCTTTGGCAGCTGCTTTTAATTAAGTGCGTCTTGATGTGAGCTGTCAAAGCCTGCGCCTCTTGTTGCCCTGTTCTTTAGCAATTTTTATGAACAGGTAGACCACGCACTCTCTCCGCTCTCTCATACTTCTCCTCCCCTCTCTCATTCTTTCTCTATCTCTTCGAGCATGCCTAATAAGCTAACGTCATGCTGTTGTCAGAAGTGATTTAATTATCTTTTGATTTCATTTTTGACAAAAGTTTTGAAATGCAAATCAGGAGCAACAGCGACAGCAGCAGCAGCAGCAGAAAAAGGAAAATCATTATATATGTATATGGTATCTGTCAGCAATTTTAAGCCTTGCAGCATGTCTCAGCCTACAGGTGAGCCAGCAGAGCCAGCGCCACTAGCAGCTGAATAAGGCGTTGCTATATTTCAATACAGCTGCGTTTGCATTTAAATTGGAACCAAAAGCTAAAAGTGTGTGTGTGTGTGTGTTTTTGTGTGTGTGAAGGTGTAAGCTAAAGCTGTGTATGTGCATTGGTCTGTGGGGTGTGTGAATAAAGGACACGTGAGCAGCTGAGCATAAGCCAGAGCCAAAGCTAAGGCTGAAGCCAGCAAAGGCCAGCTTGAGTCCATTATTAAGTTTCACTGTATGTGTGTGTCCGTGTGTGTCACAGTGTGTGTGTGGTGTGTGTACGTGTGCATGTGCGTGTCTGTAAAGTTATTAAAAGCATTCAAAACATTTCGGCAGCTGACGCTGGGGGTCCTTAGCAGTACAGCTTGTTGTCTGTGCTGGGCGTTGGGCGGGGGGGCGTGTCATTTACATAACTATATAGCTTATACAAATATGAAACAGACGTCACAGTCTGCCGTGGCACGAATACAACTACCCTGCCTCTACCTCTACCTCTAGCTCTAGATCTAGATCTAGTATATCTACCGCTACAGCTACTTTATGGCTAGGTAGAGGCAAATCTAAACAACCGCAACAGATTATGTTTATTGATAACTTAAACAACAAATTATTTTGTTATTGTTTGTTATTGGTTAATTGTTGTTATTGTTCTTTTTGTACTGGTTGTTGTTGTTGTTGTCGCTGTTGCGAAATGAGCTCATGTGATTAATAAAGCTAACGCGATTAATTTTTTATACGCTTGAATTTGCAGAAGCACTGCTTCTATAATATATAAAATTTGCAGTGTTTCTGTAAATTCAAGCGTATAAAATTATCGCGTTAGCTGACCTGTTTTTGGCATTTGTGTGTGCTGTAATGAGAGGGAAAGTTGGGAATGTTAAGAGAAAGACAAATAGGGGAGCTTTAGCTGGAATTCGTCAAACAAATCCCGAACATTTGTGCTGCATATTATCTTTCATTTTCAATATATAGTATTCCTCTGTTGTCTATCGTCTATCATTTATCATATATTCATTTTTTATCTTTTATCTTCTATCTTCTGTTTTAAATATTTATTTTTATATGCTTTCTTATATATTCTTCTATCCTATATCTCCTATCTTTATCTTCTACCTTTTATTAATCCTTTATCTTCCAGTCTATCCTCTATCCTCAATCATCTAACCTCTATCTTCTTCTATCCCATCTTCCATACTCTTTTCTCTCTCTCGCTTTCTCTTTCCATCCTCCACATTTCAGTACTGCAATTAAAAGCGCTTTAAATGACCTTTCACATAAGGTTAAAATTTTTCTTTTATTTTTTTTTTTTTGTCATTTCAAGGTACGTAACATAAAATTGAATATTTATGGCAACATGAACCACTCGCAAACTGTAAAGTGAGGGGACAGTGAGCCAAAGGGAATTTGGGGGCATATGCATGGAAATTATTGGTGTCAGTCTGTGTTGCACTTGTGGCAGTTGAGAGCAGTTTTCATTTGATTTCCATGTGCGGTCGCCACGCTGGCAAACGAACATGAATGTTTATGTTGCCAACAAGTTCCGACGGTTTTTCTGCAATTGTAAAGCCATCAGCACCCGCATGCACCTGAAAGAGGATGCAGATGGGGATGGAGATGGGGTCATATTGCCACAGCAATGCATCAGAGGAAGGCAACAGCAACAGCAACAACAACAACAACAACAACAACTACAGCAGCAGCTGCTGCTGCTCCTGGTGCTGAGCTAACGTTTGCCAACTTGTTGCCGAGTTCAGCTGCTGCTGTTGCTGTTGCGGCTGCTGCTGCTATTTTGCGGCTACGTTAGCTATTGCTTTATGGGCTTAAATCCTCACCCATTCTCGCTATGGCTGCTCCACCTATCGCCCAACTCAACCCATCTCAAATACATTCCCAACCACTCTCATACCAATGTGGCATGTGCTGCGTACGAGTTGAGCCAACATGAATGTTATTTCATTTACTCAAATGTTTTTCCTACACTCTATTTGGAGCACGATGAAAGGCTATATTGATTTCGACTAATAGTTTGTATCTAGAGAAATTACAGATAGGTAAGATCATTAGCAAGAGTACAACTTACTCAAGTCTACAAGTCTACGAGATACCAAAGTATATATGGACTAAACTATATAATCTTATACAAGTTTGAAATCAATCGCATTTTTATTATAGAATAAAAGCAATGAACAAAGTTATATATATAGACTGCTCGACTACGAGATTAGATTTCATTGTGTTGCTCGCATATCAATTTTTTTCATTTCGAACTCGTCAAGAAATGTACAAAAATATACCTAACCGTGCACTTGAGCTCTCAGTTGCCAGTGACCAGTGATTCAAAGCACTTGAGGACGGTTCATAGCAAAATGTACAATAAATATCTGCCGCCACAGTCGCCGTCAGGATATTTTCCTCAGAGCTATGTACCAACGCCTCAACAGAACGATGGACCACCACCTCCACCACAGGCCTATGGACCCACCCCACCACAAAACTACTGGGCAAGCCAGCCATTAATGACAGCGCAGCGCAGCCTGTACCCGAGCCTTCCACCGCCACAAAGCTATGAAACGACGATGCAGCCCAAGCAGTACAGCCGCAACAAGAAGAACGAACCTCAATTCAATGCTGTGGCAGCGGGTATGTATGACTCAATCAGTAGTAGTCAGTAGTCAGCTCGTCATAAAAATATCTGCTCAAGATGGAAGTTTTGTGGCAATCTACCCTAAGTTGGCTAACATGCATGTGAGCTTTCAGCTCTCCATTGATATTTGGAATTGAATTATTTATTATTCATAATTAACAATAATTTCAGCTATGTTCATCTTCTTATCGGGTGGAATGAAAATTGCCTGGAGCATTGGCTTTATCAAAATGGACACATTGGCTCCTTTACATACACAATTGGCATGGTTTATTGGCGCCATCATTGGAGGAGTACTCAGCTGCTTCATGGCTAACAAGATTCCCAAGAAAATTGTCTTCGTAAGTAACCACACGTCATTGCCTCAATTTGCTAATGTCACCTCTCAATCTGCAGTGTTTCAGCTCACTTCTCGTGCTGATCGGAGGAATTATAATGGCAGCCACGATCCACAACATCAGAGCTCTTGAGGAGAGCCTCTATCTGGACGGAATCGCCAATGGATTAGCGTTTGCTCCAGCGATGGCATTGGTCGGCGAGGTGTCCGTGCCATACATGCGTGGAGAGACGGCTCCTTTCATTGAGCAGTTTAGCTACATGTCTGGCTTCTACTTTCATATCACATGTATGACACTGTGGAACACATCGTACAACACCTTCAGTGCTGAAAATATGCAGGGCGTACTGTCAGCTGTCTGTGGACTGATTGGACTAATCATTGGCAGTTTGTATTGCATTGAGTCGCCAGTGATATTGCTGGCCAATGGCAACGAGCAGCAAGCTCTTGATGCATTGCGCCGTCTGCAGCGCCCTTACACGATGACCTTGGAGACTTTCGCACAGATGGAGGAGCACAAGCATTATCTGGAACAGAACAGGAAAATCTCCACTGGTCAGAGCATTGCCCAGGCCTTGCCAGCGTTTGTCCGTCTCTGCTATCTGCGCGCCCTGAATGCCATGAGTCTTTCTGTATTTCTGTTTTACGCCCTAATAATTTCCATTGTACACAACCTACCTCAATACGCAATTTTGGGGCATTATATTGTATACAGCTTCTGTCGCTGGCTGGCTACCTGCATCACCAGCTATTGCATGAAGTCCGCAGGTCGCAAGAAATCAACGCTTCTGGGTCTCCTGGGCTGCGGTAGCATGTCCATTATAATTGCAAAATTAATCCCCGACTTATCAAACATTGACTACGATGCTCTGTTTATCCTTATACTTGCTGGCATTGCTTTCCAAGTATTTGCTGGCATTGCCTTCGCGGGCACTTCTGCCTATCTAACTGAGGCATATCCACTTGGCGTCAAACAACCTTTCATTGCCTTCACTTTCATTGGCGAAATTCTGATCTATATTATAACTTCATCTATGACCTATAGCTGGACACTCTACTTTAGCATTTTGGCCGCACTTTGCTTGATTGGATTCCTGCTGGGCATCTGGTGCCTGCCAGAGACCCGGGGAACTACGCTACGCGAGGCACAGGATAAGTTCAAAGGCTTACTGAGCAAGGGCTTTTAATTGAATTTTAACAAAGTGCTATGTTCTTGCAACACATATGTATATATGTATATACTTTATGGGGTCTTCCACGCCTCCTTCTACCTGTTACATACATTTAAGAAAACCATTATACCCTGATTTCCCATTTTCAATGGGCTCAGGGACCCATTGGACCCTGAGTCAGGGTATAAAAAAGATAGGCCATTTCTAGGACAGTTTGAGAGTCATTAAATAGCCTCTTCATCATACATTTCGATAGCAACTAAGAGAGCCTCTGACAGTCGTTAATACCCGCTTTGTAAAATTCTCTTTTTTTAGTGCTTTGCGACTCAGGGGCTTTTGTGAGATGATGAATTGGTTTTGCGGTCTTCCAGTCAAATGAACTTGGATTTTATATTTTTAAACCATTTTTTAAGTATAAGTTGTATATACGTACATATATATATATTTATTTGAATTGGAATCTTTTGAACAAAAGCCGATTAAAAGCAAAACACAGACAGAGAGAGTGAGAGAGAGAGAGAGAGAGAGAGAGAGATGGAGCACACATTCACATACAAATTCATTAAGTTGCTCATTTTACCAAACTAATTTAGTTCAAATGCTCAAATGCAAATGTATTTCGTGTGGTTTTTGGGTTTCCTTTTAAACGACATCCTGCAACCCGCTACCCGTGTTGACCAACAACAACAACAACAACAATAGCAACAGCAGCGGCTGCCGATAAGGCAGTCAAGAACCGAAGCACAAAGCTGATGTAAAATTAGTGCGCACAAATGTGTCCCAAGTGCGTGAGCCAGAGCCAACCGAGTGTGAGTAGTGTAATCATGTTGCTGTCCCTGTTCCTGTCCCAACAACAACAACAATAAGGACTACGAGGCGAAACACACAAGAAAAAAATGATATAACGGCACATTTGTAATTTGTTGGGCAGCAATGAAGTCGGCGCTCTTGGGCGACGCGCCTGTATAAAACACATAGCACTTACCCATCGGGTTGTAAGTGATGCCGCCACCGTGTTGGCCGCTGCCGACCCACATCTCCGCCCACTCGCCCATTGCGCCTCTCGCCTGCATAATTTATGCGAAATCAGCGACGCAAACAACCTGCATGAAGAAGACAGCGCAGCTACCCACCACCACCCACTAACACACCACGCCATCAATCCACCTCTCTCCATCAAAACCCAACTAACATCTGCCAGCGGGCGTCTGCACGTAAAATGCTTTATCCCGTTTCATTGGTCGCCCACAAACAAAACAAAAACAAAAAAAAAAAACGGAAAAAAGAACGCGAGCAACAAATTTACAAATTTGGAAGAAAAAAATGTTCACTGCTCGGATTTCATACCTGTCACAGAAATAGCAGATAAAGAGGAGCTGGCAGCAGAAGCAACAGCGACAAAAGCGCCAGGCCAAGCGCCATCTTCAGAGCAAAAGGAAAACTTTGCCTTCACTTACGCGCTACCAACGTCCCTCTCCCTCTCCCCTCTCCCTCTCCCACTCCCCTCTCTCACCTTTCTCCACGCTCTCTTTGGTGTGTTTGCGGGGCTTATGGATAATCACCTTGAAAACAGAGCAGACTTTAAGCTGAGCACCAAACGTTGTTTTTATCGCACTTTTTGCTTTCACTTTCGTATGCTGCATGCGCTTTTTTCTCTTCTTATTCTTCTTCGGTCTACACTTTGGCACTGTTTATTTTTGCATAATTTTCTTTTATCCTGAGTCCAATGTATTTTTCATATTGTGCTTACCTGCTCTGGCCAGCACTTACTGCTACTTCTCCTGCTGCTTCTGTTCCCTTCTGCTTCATCTTTTTCTGCTGCTTGTTGTTGTTGTCGCATTTTGAAAACTGTCGTCTCGACAAATTTGTTTACTTGTGTGCGTGTGTGCGTGCGGCACATAATGGCGCAAAGCCAACTTTCAAAGTGTGCTAGAGAGAGAGAGAGGGAGAATGGATGGAGTGGAGTGGAGATAGTGTGAGTGTGTTAGTAAGTTTGAAGATTTCGACTCTGAGCTTTCAATTTTGATATCTTGCTCATTATACGAAAAATTGTGTACATATAAAACAACGAACATTTCATTCAACTTCGGTGCTTTGTGTATTTTTTTTCTTTCTCTTGGCCAAATTCAATGAGGCCAAGTTAGCGCCCCTAAATGTTTTCCTCATAAAAACAACAAAAACAGTAAGTGAAACGGAAAATCGTTTGTACAAATTATATTATTGCCATAAAGAAAACAGAAACGAAAAGCGAATCTTTTTACAAACTCGTTACGTTACGTTTCTTTATTTTATTATTTGTTCCCTCTTTCACTTTTTTTTTTTTTTTTGGCTGCCCAAAGACCGCTTAAATGTTTACTTTACGTTATTTCTTTTACTCTGTTTGTTGTTATTGTTGTTTTTTGTTTTTGCTTATGCTTTCAAGGCAAATGAGTTTCAGCAGCACAACAAAGTTAAAACTAACTTGCCGCTGTCCCGTAAGGTCCTTAATGTGTTACGAAAATATCAAACGTAATGAGGGTCAAGCCAATGTTTGGGCATTTGCCTGTGCGGCGTTTGGCAAACAGAAAGGGGGAACCTTTTTATATGGACCAGTCCGACCAGCTGCGGCTACTACTTGTTTGCCTAGCCTGAAGCAAGTCACCGAAGAGTAAAAGTGGCCACAAAATAAAACAATCACTTTAACAACACTGCACATTTCTACTTTTTAAGTCTAAAGAGTCTGAGCAGATAAAACAGATAAAACAATCAATAAAGATTTTATTTTAAAGTCTTTAAACAGCATTTTTAGTTTTTAAATTTAGCTTCTATTTATAAATCAAAATTTAAACGTAGAAATAACCAAATATTTGAAAATGGCGCCTATAGTGTCTTGTTATCGAGAAAATCCGATAGGTATCCATCGTTAACGCAAAATGAGCAACATAAGGCGTAAAAAATGTAAGGTTAGCTTTGCGTTATTTGCACAAACTACGCTAAGTTGGCGGCACGCAGTTTAATACTCACGTTAAGTTGTCCGCTTGACAATACAAATTGGAATTTTGCTTTATGCAATTGCGGTCGCACTGACGCGGTCAAATAACAAACACACAAATAAATGTAAACAATTTGAGCGAATTCGCAAATAAAAATTTTAATGTTTAGCTATAAACTGCCTTGCGGGGGCTTTAAAACATTAACGAAAGTCACAGACACGGGCATCATCTTTGATCCACCTGTTTACGAGCAGCGCTACTGTACGGCCATTCAGATTTTAGAAGATGCGCGTTGGTTAAAGGAAATCAAAAAGGTCACCGAATTCGGGTACGTATTGCCAAAACACTTCTCTCAACAAGTTATCACGCACTCTTAATGGATTACTAATTCATTTACGCAGTTGCGCGGAGATGCGATTCTTTCAGCTGATGCGACGCATTGAAACCATCGAGAACATTTTGCAGGTTTGTAATTCGTATTAGAACACAATTTCCCGTTAAAGCTTACTACGTAGCTGATAGTGGTGGGAATTACAAACAAGTGATATTTTCTGGGTAATTTTTAGACATATAATTTCTATTTATTTTATGTATATACGCAGTTTAATGTCCTAGCTTAGACTTAATAATTAGGATTTATGCAATAATAACCTTTCATCTAGTTTATAGTAAATACTTTTTTTTTTTCTTGTAAGGGGGATTATCATTTAGGGAATATAACCGATATCCGGATGAAACTTAAATTGAGAAACTTAAAAAAATTCGTTCAAATAAAAACTAATATTAAACAATAATTTGCTATCAAGGCCAATAACCTATATATATATATATATTCATATAAATGTATATATAATTAATGTCTGTCTGTATCGTAACAATTTCTGCTTAGATTGATGTATAAAAAAAGGAAAAACAGCAAAAATTACATAAAACATTGTCTCTCTATTAATGTATATAGTGCACTGAACAATTTTCTTTATATGAATACACGATGACGTTAATCGGATTTGAAATTCGCTTGCCGTTTTGATCATATTTTCTGCTCTGAACTTAACATAGTTTATTCTCTAAAAAATACTTGAAAAACGCAGCATAACTGTTATTTTATATATTGATGTATATACGTATGTACTAAAGTATGTATCTATAGTAGTTTTATTTTTTTTTGCCAGCTTCAGTTGTTTTGTTGCCTTCTTGCATTACTTGATTAACAGTTCCGCTCTTCAATATCTAACGTATCGTACCGATAACTTGATAACTCGATAACTATCACTTGCGACAATGCCTGGACGAAGCGTTGACATTCCGCCCTTGCCGTAGCTGTTCTCATCATCGTATTGCCACCCACTGTAAACATCGTTCTGCACGTTGTGATGTGTGGAATAGTTGTTCTCCACATCCGCTTCAGTCTTATATAGACAACGACGCGTGCGCCGCTGTTTCCCTTGATCATCCGCCACCGCTGCTGACACATTTCGACTGGACTTGAGCTTTGCGGTTTGTTGTTCCACCTCACCGGTGGCAGATGCCATTGTCGCCGTCTGGTGATCCTTGCGAGTGGCGCAGCCACGTTTATTATTCCCACCCACTGCTGTCAGCGGTGTGCCAATGATTCTATGTGCTGCCTGTTTGCTGTTGAGTGCTGTGGCCATTGATGTTCTTCGATTTGTTACTACTACGCTTGCGCGTTGCACCTTTGCTCTTGCTCAGCTGCAGCACCTGTTGCCCTTGACTCGCTTTCTGCTGCTGCTTGTTCTTGCGCGGTTGACGGCGTGCAACGACGCAACTGCCTCGATTCCGTTGTACTTTCACTATCAACGCTCTGCTGATCCACATCCATCTGGATACATAATTAAAATTTAATAACCCTCTTTTTCATATGAACTGTATGGGGAGATATACTTGCCTCTTCGAATTCACTTACTGCCTCTTGTTCAGCATCTTCTTCGGCTTCTTCTTCATCCTCCTCCTCCTCCTCTTCTTCATCTTCCTCCTCCGTCTCTTCCGGCGACTCAACAGATTCACCTACCTGCTCGTCTACCTCTTCGCTGTTGTGCTCCTGCACGCTCAGACCCTTTTCCCTTCTGCTCCGCTCCACAGCTAATATCGCATAGGTCGGCCTGCCCTCGTATCGCCTGGGCAGACGCGAATGTAGTGGGCAGATGACTTCCTCACGCTCAAACTCCTTCACTGCACGTTCGCGCGCTATCTGATCTGGATCCTGCGATAGCACCTCTGCCCAAGAGAATTTCAACTTTTTGGCATTCTTCTTGTTGGACTTGGAGCGCAGATTCTTGGGTGACACTCGATTCGTCAGTGAGTGGTCTTGGAATGGTGTGCTGTACGTCGAATTACGCGACTGACTGAACACACTCTTGCTATTCAAGTCGAATATATCGCACTTGCCAATGCCATCCACTTCATCTTTAATGGAGACACGCGTACGCTGGATGTCATGACTGCTCAACTGCATCTGGTTGCAATCGTAGCCCAGACGGCGATATTCCCTCTTAAAGATATTGCGATAGCGCTCATAATTGGGCCGCTCCTGATAGGCCAGCTGTCCGATCTGTTGCAGGAATTCACCCAAATATTTAGGAACCTGTTTGCCATAGAATTGTCGTAGCATTTCGCACACATCCGTCATAAATAGCTCCTTGGCGCGATGCACTTTCTCCTGCTGCTGCTGCTGCGCCACATCCTTCCACGGCAAATAACCTTCCGACCAGTATAACAAATTATATCCTAAACATTCCAGATCGCTGCGACGCGAATGCGCGCCCAAATGTGCATCTCGGGAAGTGAACTCCAAGGTGCCATCGTGGGCACGTCGCTGATCCATAATAAAAGGTCTATGCACGCCACGATCCTGATACTTAGACGCCAGACCGAAATCGATCAGGAATATGTGCTCTTCCTCCACCGGCAAAAATTGATATTGTGTTGCGGTGCGCTTACTTCTTACTCCTCCATTTCGTGGATTCTCTATGACTTCGGCTTTGAGCTGTTTCTGCTTGGGTTCCCGGCGACGAGTGACCATGCGATTGGATATGCGAGCGCGAGTACCACGCTTCGCCGCACTAGCGCCACCCGAACGTCGCGCAAACGCAGGCACAAATTCATCCGAATCATTGTCCGAGCTCTCCGCCGACTGTTCACTCTTGGGATCCGCCTTCACTGGATAGCCATCCTCGTTGAAGAGCTCCGAGTAGCTGACACGCTTAGCCGGACGCAGATAATGTGACTTGACCATCTCTTCGTACATGGAACTAGAGTTGCAATTTTCATTGCGACGACACGAGCGCATAGGATTCGAGCCACTGAACTCGACGGCATTTTGGCGCGGACGCCGCTTATTTTTGTTTACCGGCGTCTGATAGATATCCAGGCTGTTGCTATTGTTACTATTTGTTGTGGCGCCATCATCGAAATCCTCATCTTCATCCACATCGTCGACATCCTCTTTGATGCCAGAAATGCCCTTCAGCGCATATTTGTTCTCATTCTTAATGAAGTAGTCATCGTCGTTGGTCTCCTGCTCCGAACTGTTGCCACTATCCGTTGTCTGTTGCTTCTCCTCGTAGTGCTCTTCGTAGTTTGCTTTGGCACCCGGCTGCACCGCCTGCCGCTTTAGATATTTACACTTGGAAATCATCAGATTCTGTGCTTTAATATCATTGTGACAATAGCCCTTATCATGCAAATGCTCCAGCACATTGATGATGTGTATAGCTAAGACTAAAAGTGATTTTTGTGCCACTCGCGCATTCTTGATCAATGAATGCAGATCCCGATCGTAGCGAGGCAGCACCAGAAACCTATAGCGTCCGTCTCCAAAGTAATGTGTGCCCGATGCAATATAGCTAGGAATACCTGTGGGCGGACCATGGCTAATGCTCGGTGGCAGCTTCTCTATAGCACAAGCCTCGTTGCCATCTGTGACAGCTGTACAAGTAAATCAAGAATTAATCAATAAATAATATATAATTTCTATTACTTCTGCTACTTACATTCCGTAGTCTGATTCGTATTGATGAGACAGTGTATTTCCACGAACAACGGTCCATTCGAGTGCGGCTCTATTTTTACCACATATTTAGCCGTTTCTGAGCTAACCGGGCAAACGGTGTCATCCGATGCCAAAAATATTTCGCCAAAGTTGCCCTTTCCTATGGTTTCAATAAACATAAACAAGTTATTTATATCAAACAAATCAATTCTATAATTAATGCTCACCTATGGGGCGTCCTAAACGCCAGGCTTTGGACAGTAAATCCCTCAATATGGTGCCGTTAACCACAGAGGGACGTAGAGTATAAACTGGACGCGGCGATTCGGTTGTATTGGAATTATTGTGATCACTGTAGCCACCGCTGGCGAACGTTGCCAACGATAACAGAGAGGCACGTGGATTTGACTGGACTGGGCACTGGTTGCGTGCTAGATGCTGTTGTGACTGCGGCGGCTGCTGTGGTGTTTGCAATAATTCGACATTCGCTGAGCCCGATGAGGAAGAGTCCTCGTCATCGTTCTCATGCCAATCAAATTGATTTTTTTGCTCATCGCTCAGACGCTGACATTTCTCCACCCGGGAGGCTTTAACGGCTGAACGTTTGCGTTTCCGTGCACTGCGATCTGATGGTTGAGTTTTGGTGGTCTCCGTTTGCGGTGACATTCGTTGCTGATGATGGCTGCGCTCTGCTGCGATCCGTTTGCCCATGTTTTAAACAAGGCGGCAGTCGTTGGAGGAACGCTCCAATTTTTTACTATTTGTTAAGTTTCTCCCTCTAGTGAATTGATCGGCCGGTCAGTTGAAAGATTTATTCAGTCAGTCAGTCTCAAGTTAACGCAGACGAGGCGCATAAAGGAACGTTGAATTGAAATTGAGTTTTGTTTGTTTGTTTTTGTGTATTCCCTTTTATTAATCACGTTTTGCTTTGCTGTTGACATTCGTCTTGGCTATATGGTAAGAAGAAAAATAAGAGTGTCACTCATCTATTTATTTTCGGATATGTTTCAATAGCCAGCAAATCAATCATACTAAACAATTATCGTTTTGTCTTAGTTGCTGATTAAATTTTATTGTTTTTTTTTTTTTTTTTTCTTCCATTCTTTGCTATTTTTTGTTTTCCCACCACTAATTCAGGTTTCACGCTCTATTGTTTTGAATTTCGTTTGTTGCGCCGGCACAATGTGAATGGAACGCTGTCGCTTTAGCGGAATGGCAAAATTATGGACACGGGCCACATGCATACATATCTATATACATACAGACAGACATACATGCACACGCACTCACACCGCTACACACTTGCATATGTGTTGTTCACACAAACACAAAACAAATAATTTTTAAAAATCTCTGATAATTCCCCACGACAATTAATCACTATTGCTAAAACTGCACAACAACACAATACATATATAATTTATACATAGATTGATGTGAATTTCACATTCATCGACAAAAACACACGACACTTATCAGCGCCATGTCTGCGACGGAACGAATAAATAAGAGAGAGATGGCAGACAGTGGCTTGCTTGCATGGAAGGGAATATTGATTTAACTGGACCGCCGGCACAGACCACAGCTTCTTTAAAAACCCACTTTATTTAACATTTAATCATTTTCATTTTTCGTCTAAGCACACGCACACAAAATTCATTCCCATTTAGTTAACCGTTTGCTTAATTTCCATTTGTTACTTTTCAGTATGTATTTCTTTCACGTATTACAAGTTTTCTTCTTCTTGTTTTCACGTTGTCTTTTCCCCATAAAATGCAATGCCAGAAAAAATTTTCACTACGCGTATCGCGAACATATAACTAATGCTTACACTGTTGCATATATGTGGTCAATTACACATTTCATCAAATTTTAGCAATTGAATAGATTTATTTAGATACTCAATTGATTTTCACAACAAATTACATATTCTTCGTGCACTGCTACCCGTGCCTCGAACACTCATACACACACACACGCGCGCACACACACACATAGACAAGCAGTCTAAAGTGACAAGCCAATGTTTCATTACCAAGTTGTTTCTCCATTTTGTTTCGACCCGTTTCTATTGGAGGTGATGCCAGACTGCTGTGGTTTTTATTTTGTTGTGAAACAATTTGCCATTCACCCAGTCGGTTAGATTTAAGAATATATTTAAATAATTTGACTAACGTTTTTATTTACAGGTGGACATTGATCACGATACCTTAAAATCGAATTTAATTCGCACAAATCCGTTGGTTAGTGATTTTATGAAACAAAGACTAGCACCTTTGCAAGTTCAAGTGCTACTTGGCAGCGTTGCAGATGCAGCGGAAGAACTAAGAAATACAGATGCGGTTATAGCATTAGAACTGTAAGTTTCCATTTGCTTAATATATATAATTATTTATTATCCAAATATTTTGCAGCATTGAGCATGTCTATGAGGATGTGCTGGCTAAAATACCTGTAAATATTTTTGGTTTCATGCAGCCAAAAATTGTGATTTTCAGCACGCCCAATTCGGAATTTAATGCAATTTTCACACGCTTCAATCCGCTGCTGCCAAATGGATTTCGTCATCATGATCACAAGTTTGAATGGACTAGAGAAGAATTCAAGTCTTGGTGGTGTTTGAGCATAATTGAGAAGTATACTAATTATATGTTCGCGCTGCTTGGAGTGGGTGAACCGCCCAAAGGCGATGAATCTGTTGGCAATGTTTCCCAAATAGCACTATTTGTTCGCAAGGATATCTTGGGTCTGCCCTTAACAGAACCACTAATAGTAAAACCGGCTCTGGATACTGTAGGGACTTATAAAATATTACACACTGTTGATTTTCCTTGTAACAAGGATAGCCGCACACCAGAGCAAAAAATCTGGGCCGAAGTCGAAACTCAACTCTTTCGCTGCACTAGGGATGACGATAATTATGATTGTGAAAGATATTTATTTAAGCTGTCTTTAGATGAACTAACGCGACGATTGTCACATTTGGGCGCAACGCGTCAACTATTAGAAAAGCTATTGGTAGATCATAAGAAGATTATTGAAGATGATTTTGTATTGATAGAGGAGGAGCGGGATGAGGAGGAGGAAGCCATCGATTGGGCGGATCCAGTTTATGAGCAAAATAAACAGAATGTAGTAATGGAATCGAATGTAGAGGATGAAAATTGGGATATATGAAGCATATATATTTGTTAAAGTAGATAATGACACAGCTTCTGTGAAGCTCTGTTTGAGATGAACAAAGCAAATGTAACTTGACAGGGATATCTGTATGAATATATAAAAATATATATGTATATATGTTACTATATATAATAAATAAAAATAAAAAATAATAAATAAAACAAAAACATAAATTTGATCTAATATATGAAATTCATTATTACAAAAAACGAGAAAAAACAATCAACATATATTTGCCATTTCTTCATCTAGGTAGAATATAAAGTATTATAGATATAAATATGTATATAAATATTTATAAATTCGTATATATATCTCTATAATCCCAATCTCAAATTTTCAGCTTTTACTTTAGATCTTCCCTGCCACAAATCAATGCTTAAATCCAATATACTCTTTTATGCCCTGTTGAGGCGAGCATTCAAATAAATCTGCAGTTTACAAATCTCACATATGCGATATACATATATGGAGAGTTATATAAGACACGCATACTCCATAGGCTAAGTGCTGCAGCCGCAGCCGCAGCAGCGCATAAATCAAATAGGACAATTCCGTTGAAGGACTCTCTTTCTCTACCTCTCTCTGTTTCTTTCGCCCAGAGGGTTGTTTTGGGTCGAAACTATTCAATTTTCGCAACAAATACAGACTCCTGCTCTAGTCATACACCCACAGATAAGCCGTGCAACTTAGTTATATATATTTTTTTTCGGGAATTGAACGCTAGAAAGATGATGACGATGACGAGGCATCCGTTTCGCCGTCTAGCTTGGCACCCTTCGTTGCACGGAAATTGCTTTTGTTTGGCTGACTAGAGGGTGGCTAACAGACAGGGCGACATTAAATATACATACACATATATATTTATGTATGTATGTGTGTCCTGCAGCAAAGTAATGGAGTGAGTTGATGTCGAGTCAGTTGCAAGTGAAACGAGCTACAGAACAGGCAACAGCACAACAAATTGCCATAGCAGCTACCTTTACCTGGCGTGCCAACAAATTCATAAACATTCACTCATTCACAATAGCATTCATTCACATACCAGCCTTCACTCTCTCTTTCTCTTTCTATAATACTACCTTGAATTCTATGTCACATATAAATCGGAATTTAACTCAATTTTTATTACATTACTCGTTGGCTGTGTGTGTGCGTGAGCGTGTGTGAGTCTTTGTGTGTGTTTGCGCGTTTTCGCGTGTCCTCATCCATATATATATACACACATATATATATGTATATATCTGTATCTTAGTCGGTTATATAGGTAACATTTATAGTCGCATAGCTTAGTTACTGTTAAGCTTCAGCTTCGATATGGCCGAAGAGGAAGGTGCCAAGGAGGGCGATAAGAAAATCGTGCACATCTATCCGCTCGTCAAGGTTTGCTCTCACTCTCAAGCCAACTTTTAAATACTCTAATACATCTCTTATACATTATAGCACTCGGATATGAAGGAGGAAATGCGTCACGAGGTTGTCGAGCTGGTTGTTGGCATGTGCGAGAAATTCTCTTCCAATTATGAGGTGATACATATCTTTAAAAACAATAGATAATTCTTATACAAAAACTAAATTTTCGACTTTTAGGCATGATAGACAAACATATGTATAGTAACGCAGCAAATAGAATATATATATACTCAAATTAATTTGATAAGGATTGATGGTAAAAATCGAAAAATTTCTATATAAATATTAAATTATGGACAAATTATACCCATGCGAGCTATTTGATATAGTTAACTAATGTCGAAAATTTACAGTATAATATATAATAAGCATAATTGATACTTAAATGCCAAATTAATCATTAACCGATTATTGTTGTAATGGCAGATACGTATAGCTATCATAATATGGTATAGTACACCCAATCGAACTTCTTTATCTTTGCCTAGCTTAAAGCAGAATAGTCATATAACAACCATAGGTATTCCTCTGTTGAACCACAAAAAATATCCTATCCGTTCTTACATATATCAACAATATCTAATCCAGATCTTTAACAAAAACTCCATTCTTATTGACAGAATTGTGCCAGAATGATAAAGGACACCATGGACAAGAAATTTGGCATCTATTGGCATGTGGTGGTCGGCGAGGGATTCGGCTTCGAAGTGTCCTATGAGACTGAGAACATAATGTATCTATTCTTTGGTGGCAATATGGCCATTGTGTTGTGGAAGTGCTCCTAAATGGACTAGCTCAACCAGCCCACCACAAACAGCTCAACTGACAGACGTACCTAGAAAACTACAAATAAAAATGTATATTTGTTGGAAATTCCCTCAAGCAGCATATTGATGTATGTCTCTAGCATAGACATATATTATAGTTAATGTTATGTATTAAGTTAAACTGAAATGTAAATATGGCCAGAAGTTAAGGATGTGTGTGTTTGCTGTTTCATTGCCATGGCAACTGCAGCAAAAGAAACAAGAAACAATACTATATATAAATATTAATACAAATTTGGTTAATTTGCAAAATTTTTTTTCTTTCTTATCTTTTCTTTTTAGTCACAAATGGTGGCTTATAAAAAATGTGTGTTTGTACGCGCTTAAAATAGTTTTTTTTTTGCAGTTAAGAATTTTACAATTGTTTTAGGCATAGACATCTTCACGATCAGCGCCGGCGCATCGCCGCCATCCTCGAGATTGGAGAAGAGTAGGAAATGCGATGTGCGATGCAGTTCGTGATAGAACTCCTTCGGGTTGGCCAACTGCAGTTCGTATTTCATATTCGGATCGTGTCGCACGCCCATGAAATTATAATTCCAACTACTCTGCGCCGGAACCATAAAGAATCCAAGGAACTTTGGACAGCAACATTTGAACGCGTTCATAGTGCGATGGGAGATATCCTTAGGATTATTGCCCTTATCTGTATTCTTGGAGCCCCATTCGAAAACGGACGGTGTTAGCTTGTAGGCCGTCAGGGAGCACGAGCCGGGCGTAAACGAGCAAGTAATCACAATTGTCTTCTCACCATCCCAATGGAGTTCTCCTGCATGATCTTGGCATGTGTGT
>JAUESO010000090.1:0-40771 GCA_030914385.1 Drosophila antonietae | reverse complement strand
TTGTAGAAATGTCTAACCATTATAAAACTGTTTAAAAAAATTTTTTTCGTGCATCACAGGCTTTTTGGCAGGCCTGTAAAGTCAGCTGATGCTACGCTAAGTTGTGTTTCCAAAAATTGCTTACCCACGTGTGCAATGTTTTAATGGTTTTTTTCGTTTACGAAATATATCGTCTAACGTGGTGTTAGGATGCAAAATTTAATCAAAGTATGTAGAATATAGATAAAATGGAAAATTGTTTTCGTTGTTGTCTTGTTTGTATATAGCAGATTTAATAAATCACGTTTTTGACCGAACCTAACCTGAAAATAGTTGTGTTTCGTGGAGCAGAACTAATAAGATTACGGCGGATTAGTAAAGCGTAAAGTGGAAGTATGCGTTATTGTATTTTAATTTCAAATAAGTTAACAACTTTTTGCGCATACTTGTGCAAAATCATAATATTCGATGTCTGTCGTGACGATTTGCTGGAAGTGTGGCTGGGAAAAACACGCAGTGCTAGCGCCACTTGTGATTAGCTGTGCCGAAAAATTAATAAACAAATTTGTCCAAGAGCTCTGAATTGAAATTAAAAGGAAAATACAGAATATCGGTTCGCATGTAAAAAGCTGCTGGCCAAAGTAACAGACATGTTGAACGCTTTAAAGAATGAAATGCAAGCTGGCTGGTAACTGAAATATGATTTTTCACGAAATTCAAATTTCCAAAGCAAGAAAAACCAAAATTCTAAAAAAATAATCTAAGCATATTTGCAAAATTCAAGTCCATATCTTTCAATTTGGAGTTTATGCCGCTAAATCGGCAATTGCGCCCATAGTACATTGGTTATGGGCCCAGAGAAATCGCTATTCGGTTTAAAATATAAAAGCGTCTTAGAGCAAGAGTCGTTTTTATTTTTGCTTAGTGATCAATAGTTAATATCGTGCGCGAATTGACGAGGAATTGCAAGCAAAATTAACATGTCGTACCAAATTGAAAAGCTTGATGAAAGTAATTACGGGTGTGTGGCATATGGGCATGGAAAGTGTACTAGAGATGACAGACTTATGGGAAGTTGTCTGTGGAAGATTGAGGGTCCAGATGATGCAGCAGCCGCAAAATGTACAAGGATGATAAGAAAGCAAGAGCATATATAACCCTAAACGTAAAGCCATCTCAGTTGAGGCATATTAAAAAGTGCACAACATCCGAAGATCTGGAAAAACTCAAAGAGTTACAAATGCCAGTTGGACCGATTGAAAAATGTGCAAGTATCTCAGAAGCTGATTCGATTAAGCATTCAGCAGGGAGATGACATCGTCACTTACATATATCAATTCATTTGTGGAATAATTGATAGATTGGCAGAGCTAGATAGAACTCTAAACGACGAGTTAAAGGTAATTATGCTACTGAGCAGTTTACCAGATATGTTGGGAGAGCTTTATAGTAGATATAGTTACGCGCGATGAGTTGCCAAAATTTTTGCTGTAACAAGTAAGAAAGCTGTAGTCGAGCTGCTCGACTACGAAATCCCCCTGAGCCCTTCTTCGAACGAATAATTTTCCAAGAATTATTCGATTCGTTTCTGCACGCCTAAGAAACTATACATGCAAAAACACGAGCACACACACGCTTGTAAGCATGTATGTGTGTGAGCAATGCAGGCGGCTTGCTGTCTCGCTGCCTTTGTTGCTGCGGCACATGGGTTTTGATGAGAAAACTTTGATGATTGATAATTCTGTTTCTAGATGGACAATCGTATATATAAGTTATCGAATTTCTGAAACAAACTCGTACTGTTATCGAATTTCTGAAACAAACTCGTACTGCGCGTGCAATATACGGACCTAACACAAAAAGAATGAACTCTCTAGCTTTTGTATCTTCGGAAATCGACGCGTTCATACATACGGACGGACGGACAGACGGACATGGCTATATCAACTTTTCTCGTCACCCTGATCAGGAATATATATACTTTATGGGGTCTGCCACGCCTCCTTCTGCCTGTTACACCTCAGCAAGCATTTGGAAGACTGTTTTAACAGAAATCGTCTTGAGGAGTCTCTTTTTGAGTCCCCCTTGATGATTAACAAGTAAGAAAACTGTAGTCGAGAGTGCTCGACTAATAATACCCTGAACCCAATTTTATAAAATAAAAAATAATCTGTACTGTGGTTTGGTTTTTTGTAATTATCTTGAAAATGCATCAATTTTAGTGCTGAAAATGGCAAAAAACTTCTTTATTTTGACAATAGTTAAATATATTGCTCTTGATTAGTACTAAAATTAAAAATAGCGTGTCGAACGTGACAAAAAGAGTTGACTTTTGTGGAGACTTATCCATATGGATAAATCAGAAGTATACATAAGAATGTATGCGTGTAACGTTCAAAATGTACATCTGGACATGTATATATACATACATATGTGTGTAATGCATTGCCAAAAAAATAATAATAGATGGCGCTTATATTAGTTGAAATTCGAAAATGTTATATATTAATATCATTAAAAATAGACCCAACAATAGACGTTTCCTCGATTAACAGGCATATACCTTAATTAACACAGACACTATCAATTGTAAAAGAAATATATCAATGCCACTCGAAGGCTGGAACAGCCATAGTAAATAAGTTCACTGTAAAGCGGCATCTAGCAAGTTTAAATTTTTAGACCATGCTACCTAGTTTTGAATGTACATGTGTGCATACATATAGGAAAACTCTTACCGCAGATGTCACTGCTTCTGTTATATTTGGGCATTATTATTATGTTTATTATTTCTGTTGACTTAACGGAATAAAATATAATTAACAAAAAACACTTTCAGAAATGATGCTATTAAATATTTGAAATTAAAAAAAAAAAAACCCACTTATTCACAATTAGTTAAACTACCAACTGACTTTCAAAGGTATCAAATACAAAAGAATAAATAATATAAAAAGAAATAAATATAAAAAAATAAAAAAATGAAAAATAAGAAATTATGAAGGGCTTAGGCGAGGCTAGAACCTGCGACAGCCTAACATTCGGTGCATCTATATAGCCATCTACACCACGGATCACTTGAACGGCACAGTAGCGAAAAGAATCAAATTCGCCATATACGAAAAAAACTAAAGCAGTGACTGAAAATACAAATACAATTCAAAGACAATTCTAACGCAATTCAAAAACAATTGTGATTCTTAGAATTGCACGCATAGCAACATAGAAAACGGCCCAAGATTTTTTTGTGTGTGTATATGTGCACACGTATACGAAAATTGATTTGCATTGCTCAACGTTGCTTGCATTTCCATTGTTATTTTAATTCTTTTAAAATTTTTAAAATATATGTATAATGGAATGTAATGAGAGTTTTCAGCATATGATCTACATATTCTATTTGACATTTTAGGTTTTTTTTTAGAAATCATAACTCTTTTACAATTAGCTTTACATGCACAAATACATATGTATGTATGTATGTACGATTGGAGCCACACGCTGATCTACGCTTGCACACATATACATACATACATACATACATACATACATACATATGTATGTATGTATGTATGTATGTATGTGTGCCCGCAATGCGTCTTGCTGTGTCGCTGCCTTGCTTGCTGCGCCACATGGGTTTTGATGAGAAACTCTTATAGACTAATAATTCTGTTTCTAGATGGACAATCGTATTGATATGTTCAGATTAAGATTATGATATTCATATCTATATGCCAAACCAAAGTGTATGTCTCTAGTATTTGAAATGCATTTTTTACACATTTGGGGGTGTGGGGGCGAATTGGGACCGGAATCCAAAATCTGACAAAACCGAAATTGTATAATTGGTATCTATAGACCACTATGCAGAAGACTTAGAGACTCTAACTCTAAAGGTGAATTAGCTAGAATTTATAAGTGGTTCCCCGATAATTCAGTTATCGATACCTTGCAAATATCAAGTTATCGAATTTTTCTGAAACAAACTCGTACTGCGGCGTGCAATAACGGACCTAACACAAAAAGAATGAACTCTCTAGCTTTTTATCTTCGGAAATCGACGCGTTCAAACATACTCAGACGGACAGACGGACGGACGGATGGACGGACGGACAGACAGACGGACATGGCTATATCAACTTTTCTCGTCACCCTGATCAAGAATATATATACTTTATGGGGTCTGCCACGCCTCCTTCTGCCTGTTACCTACTTTTAACAAACCATTATACCCTGATTTCCCATTTTCAATGGGTTCAGGGTATAAAAAATGATTAATCTCATGCGCGAATCGAAAGAAGACTCATAAATGACTCTTCCATATGCTCAAAATATGATTGGTTGAGAATACAAAAACAAAATGTAAAGCGAACGCCAATTGAGCATGCAGATGATTAGAATATGATCATTGCACTGTTGCTATGCAAAATATTCTGCTCTCTGGAATGATCCAAACGGTACTTTTTATTAAGCACATCCGAAATGTGCAAATTTTGTCAGACTGGCAAAACGGAGGCGTCTAAATTATATATATATATATATATATATGTGAATATTTTGATGAATTTACTTTTTTGATTTTTTTGTTATATTTTGTAATGTAAAATTAGTCTAAGTTATATAAGTTACACCCTGTATGTCAAACCCAAATAAAACAACAACAACATATGCAGCAACACCATAAGCAACTTAGCCAAAACAACATAAGTTACGTAAGAGCCAAAGCAAGCTGACCCAACATTATCAGCAACCCCCGTGTGACCGGCGACAGTAACTGGAGACCCAAAAATGCACCACCCATTCGGTGCAGACTACAGAGGGAACGAGGCAAGGCCCACGTGCGCTGATCGCGCACTCTTTAGGCCATTAACCGTGGGACCAACGGATGCAAGACGACACCCTGCGAATTGCACAGCAAGTGCAACTCCACGGCGGCAGCATTGACCAATGGCGATCACCAACCAATAGCAGCAAGGGCACGACATCAGCGGTAGCAACAGGCGCAGCGACGTCAGCAGCGACGCCGGCATAACATAGGTTCATTAAAACATTGTAAATCGCTCTTAAGTAGTTCTAATCCAACTCTCAGAAATAAATGATGGTTTTTTTTAATTAAAGACTTAAAGATTTTCTAATTGGCGCCCGAGCAGGGACAGTGAATTTAAACCACATAAAATTTTACGCGTCGGAAAACAGAGCACCTATTTAGCTGCTGTTCGCGAAAGATCCTCTTAAACCAGTGACTTAGTGAACGCGACAACCGTTTTAAAACAAAGATCATTCGGACGTATCACCAAAAGTACCTGCACGGCAGCTACAAGCGTTTCTCGTCGAAGATTGTGTCTATATAAACGGAGTAAACGGTTTATTTTCACTGTCGTGAAACAAACACAAAAAAAATAATAATAAAATAAAGTGCTACAACTCTATAGATTCCGTTCGTAGAGTACTGCGCAACTGTGTATGTGCCGACAGGATCTCGAGTCACCAATCTTCATCGTGCCCAACGTGGGATTGGACAAAAGGGAATAGTCCGGGACATCAGCGTAGGAAGCACCAATGTGGAAAATAATATTGTAAGCATAGAGATTAAGTTTATTCAAAAATATTAAATACAAGAATACAAGAATACAAGAAACAAGAATAATATCGTAAGAAATTAAGCATTAGAAATGCACCAAACAATTTGAAAAATTAATATTTTAAGGAAAATAATTAATCGAACATAGTAAACAATTTAAAAATCAGTCAAGAAAAACTTGAATACAAAAGAACAAACAATTTAAAAACGAATAGTTTGAGAAAACTAATTAATCAAACACACCAAACAAACTCAAAAGTAAATTAAGAAAATTTCCAAGCCATACCACCCCACATTTTCCCTATCTGCACTATAAGAAAAATTAGGGATAAGATTCCTCATAAAATCAAACAAAATTTTCACTTTCGATAAAACCTGTCCTAACCTATCCAAACCATTGATAACCTTACACGAGCATTTTCTCACTCAACATGCCACCCCCAGACGACAATTCTCCATCGACTAGTTAAAAGTCAACGACAAACCAAGACTTAACTCAAAGATTGTAAGTAGAAAACACTGTAGAAAGATATGTTAGGAAAATTTTGTCAGAAAAAGGTCGTGAAATGCTTAACACAGATATAGATCGCAAAATAGAAGAGGACCAAACTATTCCACCCCAATACATGGGACAGATTAACGAACTAGATAGATTACCGGACGTTGTAAAAATTTTAAAAGATTTCTCTGGAAAAAGAACCGAATTTACGTCATGGCGTAAAAGTGTAGATAGGATATTCGAAGCATATTCTGCTACACAAGGAATGCCAAAACATTACGGGATTTTATTGGTTGTACGTAGCAAAATAGTTGGCGAAGCCGATGCCGTCTTGGAGGCATATAATACTCCATTAAACTGGAAGGCTATATCTCAGTGTCTTTCAGATCATTTTGCTGACCGCAGAGATCTTAAGACATTGGAAGATCAATTGTACACGCCCAATCAACGTGGACAATCAACAGACGAGTTCTACCAAACCGTCTATTATCACCTGTCTCTAATTCTGAATCAAATAAACAACCATGATTCATCTTTAGAAACACTTAGAGTGCTCACCAAGATCTACAGAGATAAGGCCCTAGATACTTTCATAATGGGTCTCAATGGAGATTTACCTAGATTGTTAGCTATTAAAGAGCCAACAGATCTACAGCATGCGCTACATTTGTGTCGATTAATAGAGAATCAATCCATACGGAACTCCGTACATTCCGTTAAACCACCCACTCTACCAGCGCGGAATTACCAACAACCCAAAATTACCCAACAACCATTCCGCTCTAATAATCCACCTGTCGTGAATAGGACCAATTTCAACCCCAATTTATACTACTCAGCAAAACCTAATTTTTCGCAACCTCAAAATATTCAAAGGCAACTATTTCAACAACCGCAACACTTCTTTAATGCACCACCAAGACCAATAGCCCCTAAACCACAACCCGCTGTACAACCAATGGAAGTCGATCCATCGGTCAGAACTCGAAATATTAACTACATGAACAGACCAGATAATAATCAAAACGCTATAAAAAGACCTTTATCTGATAGAATAGAACAAACCCCAAATAAATTTCAACGACAATTCCATATAAACACAGGCGAAGTCCAAGGACCGAACACGAACGAACAGGTCATCAACGAAGCCGACGACTATGCAACTGCATACGCCGAAGCTTACTCGGAGCTTATTCGAGTTACATGAACGAACAAAGTTACAACACCGCTATAGAAGAGCATGGATCTACCATATGAAGGTGAAACCTCTCCAAATGATGGTAATCAAATAACAGATACCTCGGACATAAATTTTTTAGTCTAAATCGTTCCTCGTTGCCATATTTTCAGTGTAAAACGAGGGACGGCAAATTATTGAATTTCCTCATTGACACAGGCTCTAATCAGAACTATATCCAACCATCTTTCGCAACACATCCAAAAAAAAATCAAGACACATTCTTTGCCAACACAATTGCCGGACAGATAGCTATCACACATCATATTTTTCTTAACTTGTTTAGTCTCAACGACACCCCAATAAAATTTTTCGTACTACCTACACTAAAAACTTTTCATGGTATCTTAGGCAACGATACAATGAAACAACTTAACGTTGTTATAGATGTGCGAAATGATATTCTGATAGTAAACACTAACACTAAAATTCGAATTAGACAATTACCCGCGCAAGCGATTAACAACATAAAAGTTCGAACCGAACACATGTCGGACAGTCAAAAAAAGACAATAGACCAATTAGCTCAGGAATTCAAAACATTATTTGCAGAGCCAGACCAAAAACTGACTTTCACAACTAATGTGGTAGGCGAGATTCGACTAAACACTGATACACCTATTTATAGCAAGCATTATCCCTACCCTACAGCACTTAGGCAAGAGGTAGAAAATCAAATCAGCGAGATGCTTAATGATGGAATTATCCGACCCTCAAGATCACCATACAACGCCCCAGTATGGATCGTTCCCAAAAAAGCGGACGCCTCAGGGAAAAAGAAATACAGACTAGTAATAGATTATCGTAAACTCAACTTAGCTACAATTTCCGATCGGTACCCTATGCCAGAAATAGGAGACATCATAGCCCAACTAGGGGACAACAAATTCTTCACAGTCCTCGATCTTAAAAGTGGGTTTCACCAAATTCTTTTAAAGAAAACAGACATAGAAAAAACAGCATTCGCAGTCTACGGAGGAAAATACGAATTCACAAGGCTACCCTTCGGCCTAAAAAATTCTCCTTCCATCTTCCAAAGAGCCTTAGACGATATCTTAAGAGAGCACATTGGAAAAATCTGCTATGTTTATATTGATGACATCATTGTTTTCAGTAAATCCGAAAACGAACACGCGCATCACTTAAAACAAGTCTTCACGACTCTTATAAACGCAAACATGAAAATCCAAATGGATAAATGCGAGTTTTTTAAAAAAGAAGTTACTTTCCTAGGTTTTACTATCTCAGATAAAGGTGTCAAAACCAACCAAGATAAAGTTCGAGCAATTTCAAAATTCCCGAAACCTAAAACATTGAAAGACCTTCGATCATTCTTAGGACTTTCAGGATTCTATCGAAGATTCATTAGGGATTACGCTAAATTAGCAAAACCACTCACCACGCTTCTCAGAGGTGAAAGTGGCCGTAGTTCAACAAGAGTATCGGATAAAGTACAGATAAACATGGACGATCAAGCAACAGAAGCTTTCAATAAAATTAAGCAAACACTTTGCTCTAACGAAGTTGTTCTGAAATACCCTAACTTTACAAAGGAGTTCCATTTAACAACCGACGCACAGTGGGGCCTTTGCTCATTTTGCGTCCCAAAATATATAACTTTCGAACCAAGTAAGATATTTTAGAAATTTAAAAAACACTCGACAGAGAATTCTTCAAGCTTTAAAATGAATCTACATACAGGGTGATACGATAACAGGGTGCTTCACAGTTTAAGGCCAAACCCGAGAAATGTGAACTTCGACAAAAATGACTGGTTTTTTTCAATGAAAAAAAAAGTTTTTTTTGTTTCAATAAATTATTAGTATTAATTTTAGAGGGTATTTTTAAATAAATACTTTAAAATTTTTTTTTTAATTTATTTTATTTTTTTATTTATATATATATTTTTTTTCCTTAAAGTTGTTATCTGTAGAAGGCGGGGTAATATCTAATAAGCTTAAAGTTTCTGCACAATAATTATTTATTAATCAGGTATCTGTTTTCTTCCATTCAAAAAAATATTTGCTTACAAAATGCAGCATTAGGTAGACAAAACAAATAAATAATGCAAATTGCAACGACCAATTTACAAAAAACCCAAACCCTTTCCCAACCGTTTTGCCGTCGGCAATTCTACCTACAGCATGAATCGACACGCAACAACACCCTTTTTTGCGCATTTCGTGCGTTTTTTTGCCTGTTTTTTGGTAGTTTTTTGGCATAGAAACCCGGAGGGGCGGGTAGGGGCAGGCAAAGTTTTATTAATATGAAAGAGGACATCTTCCTTAACACGTATGTATAAGTCGCTGCCTGGGACTCGGCGGGACTCAGAAGATGCAGTCCATCAAAGATGAAAAATAGTGTAAAATTAAGAGGTTAACTAAATTTAACTTAGCTCTTAAATGACAAATCGTAACAACATAATATTTTTTTTATATGATTAGAAATAAATTAATCTTTAAATCGCAACCAACATGTAAGCAATTGGTGCTCTATTTGTCTTGCAACTCGATTCACAAGTAGAGCATTTTTCACAAAAATGTGCTGTTTTGGAAAACTTTGCCAGTTTACCCAACTTTGAAGGGCCATAACTACCCTTAAGATTGGTAGAATTTCAAAAATCTTTTAGATACTGTCCCTTTGGACAATTTCCAATCATATGAGATCAACTTTTTGAAAATCGCTTTTCATCACTTTTCTGATTTTTGGGACGCGACGCCGGCAGAGGCCCCACTGTGCGACGCTTCCAATTTCGCAATTGGAGGCGTTCTTGAGCAAGAAGGCAGACCCATTACATTCATATCACGAACATTGTCTAAAACAGAGGAAAACTATGCGACTAACGAAAAAGAAATGTTAGCCATAGTTTGGGCTATACAGAGCCTCCGAATCTATCTATACGGCACAGCCAAAGTCGTGATTTTTACATACCATCAACCCATTACATTTGCTCTTAGTAACAAAAATCACAACGGAAAATTAAAACGTTGGAAGAGCTATCTAGAAGAATTTAATTACGAACTCAAATACAAACCAGGAACCACTAACGTAGTAGCAGACGCGTTGTCAAGGAATCCAGTAATTGAAAGCCACAGTATCGAAGCTACAATCATGAGCGATGAAAGCTCATCGCACAACTTAATCCCTTCAATAGAAGTTCCCATCAATGTGTTTAAAAATCAAATTTTTATATTAATTGGCGAAAAATCTGATTACCAATTTCAAATACCATTCCCCACATATCATAGACACATAGTAACTCGACCACACTATACAGAACAAGAGCTAATCGACATCTTCAAAGAACGACTTGACCCAAGAATTGTTAACGGGCTGTTTACTCCCGAACATATTATGGGAAAAATACAGGAATTCTACCCAACCCATTTCTCCTCTGATAAAATTAAATACACTCAGAGAAAAGTAGAGGACGTCACCGACATAAATATACAGAACGAAATAATTACTCAGGAACACACACGAGCTCATAGGAACGCTTTTGAAAATAAAGCGCAAATTTTAGAAAAATCATTTTTCCCACAACTATCAAAAAAGTTAAAGAAATCGTTAAATCATGTTTGACATGCAAAGAGTCAAAATACGACAGACACCCCCCAAATTCCGAAATTCAAGCAACACCAATTCCAAAATTTCCAGGCGAAATCGTTCACATTGATATCTACATGACAGAAAGAAACACCATATTAACTAGCATTGATAAATTCTCTAAATACGTTCAGGTCAAAGTCCTAAAATCTAGAGCTGCAGAAGATATAAAAATTCCGCTTAGAGAAATACTAATAGCATTCGGCATGCCGAAAGTTATCATAATCGATAACGAAAAAGCTCTAAATTCAGCTTCAATCAAATTCTTACTACAAGATCAACTTGGTATCCAAATACACACAACACCACCCTATAATTCAACAAGTAATGGCCAAATAGAAAGATTCCACTCCACTTTATCAGAAATAATGACATGTTTAAAAAAAGACAACACAGATATGAGCTTTACAGACACACTTTTTAAGGCAGTACAAGAATACAATACTTCTTACCACTCAGTAACCGGAAAAAAACCAATTGATACGTTCCTTGGCACAGCAGTTCCTAACAATCCAGAGAAAACAGCAGAAAATAGAAAAATAATATCAGACAAAATCCTAGCCAAACAAAAAGCCGATCTAGAATACCATAATAAGAACAAGAATGAAATGAGAAACTACGAACCAGGAGATATAATCCATGTTAAAATCAATAAACGTTTAGGCTCAAAACTCACACCCAGATACAAAAAAGAAAGAAAGAAAAAGAAAAGTAGCAGAAAACATGAATTCAACTATTAAAACAGTTTCAGGCAAAACAGTTCACAAAAATAATATTCGAACTTAACTTACAGGATCATTTTACCAACATGCTTGGGGATAACCACTGTCCTCGACTATTCCAATTCGCAAATCATCTCAATAGTCACAGGATTGGCAGCTAAACAAGACAGCACTTTCAAAATCATCCATATATTTGATCTAGACAAATACAGCGAAATTTACTCATCATTGAACGAATCACTACACTCACTTCCTACAGATCATTCCCTTCACCCATTCATTTCGTATGAATTATCCCAAATCAAAAACGACTTGAGAAGACTTAGACCTCAACTCAAATTTAAAAGAGCTATTGAAGCTATAGGAACAGCATGGAAATGGTTGGCAGGAAACCCAGATCAACATGATCATCAAATTTTAATAAATAAGATAAACGAACAATTGGAAAACAATAATAAGCAAGTTATTATTAATCGTTTAATTAACGAAAAAATTAATGAATTAGGTAATATTACTAATAAAATCATCAAATTAACGCAAAATTCAGAAGAGGTTATTAACCAAAAAGCAAATGTCCTAAAATACAAAATTCAACTAGTAAAAGAAGAAATAACTAATATCCTACTAGCAATAACATGGGCAAAAACAAATACTATTAATTCATTCATTTTTTCAGCAGTAGAAACTAAAGTAATCGAAGAAATTTTTACAAAAAAAAATAATCTGTTTTTTAACATAGAAGAACTCTTAGAATTTGCTGAAGTAAAACTAGCCACAAATGGAAAAAATTTAATTTATATTATAAGTATTCCCATGATTAGTACAGACAAATGTAAAACTCTTAAAGTTAAAGCAGTAAAAAATGGCAAAATCATAAATGACATAAAATTCGAGAATTTAATAGAATGTAACAATAATGAAACATTTGCAATAAAAGAACCTTGTGAAAATCACAATGAAAGAACAATATGTAATAGAGATAAACTATTAAATCTAAGTAATGATACCTGTCTATATGCCCTGCTTAATCTTAAAAAACCTGAATGCACCATTATAAACAATCAACACGTTCCGGACTTCGAAGAAATACTCCCGGGTACCCTTTTGCTGAACGGATTCAACGGATCAGTCACACTGGATGACAAAACATATAAACTCCAAGGCACATTCCTTATACAATACCGCAACTCTACAGTAAGGATCGGCGAAACGACCTACAAAACGGAAGAAGTACGAGCCGCGGAGCCAGAACCCCCAGTGTTCCAATTAACAGCAGAGAAAACCAAGCTGGACGAAGTTTTATCACTACAAATGGTAAAAGAGCTAAATACCAACAACACCAAAATTCTGGAGAAACTCGGAGACGAAGAGACTGTGCAGGCTACTATCGGCTACACGTCACTCAGCATCCTATTATTAATTATAATGGGAGTATTCATCGAACTCATTAAAAGAATCAAAAGAAAGACTCTAGACAACAAACAAATGGTTACCGACAGCACACCAGCAGGAGTTTACGTAGCAACCGAGAACGGTCGCATTTAAAGGGGGAAGAGTTAACACCCTGTATGTCAAACCCAAATAAAACAACAACAACATATGCAGCAACACATAAGCAACTTAGCCAAAACAACGCGTAAGAGCCAAAGCAAGCTGACCCAACATTATCAGCAACCCACCGTGTGACCGGCGACAGTAACTGGAGACCCAAAAATGCACCACCCATTCGGTGCAGACTACAGAGGGAACGAGGCAAAGGCCACGTGCGCTGATCGCGCACTCTTTAGGCCATTAACCGTGGGACCAACGGATACAAGACGACACCCTGCGAATTGCACAGCAAGTGCAACTCCACGGCGGCAGCATTGACCAATGGCGATCACCAACCAATAGCAGCAAGGCACGACATCAGCGGTAGCAACAGGCGCAGCGACGTCAGCAGCGACGCCGGCATAACATAGGTTTCATTAAAACATTGTAAATCGCTCTTAAGTTAGTTCTAATCCAACTCTCAGAAATAAATGATGGTTTTTTTTAATTAAAAGACTTAAAGATTTTCTAATTTATATGCAAATAAAAGATTGAAATTTAATGAATTTAAAAATAAAATTATTTTTACGTCGCACATTATTGGAAATATGACTCGATAAAGAGTAATAAATTATTAAATTATGACTCGAAAAAGAGTCATAACTGATTGAAAGATGACTCGAGGAAGACTCTTTTATGATTAAATGATGACTCGAAAAAGAGTCATAAGTGATTAAAAAGACGAGTCATAAGCGACTCATCAGGAAGAGTCGCCGCTAGGGTACCATTTTCTCCCGACGAGGGAGTCATTTATGATTAGAAAATGGGCGCATACATGACTCATAAAAGACTCATTTATGCTCTGTTAACATCAAAAATGCTTGCAGGGATACTTTTAACAAAACCATTATACCCTGATTTCCCATTTTCAATGGACTCAGGGTATAAAAATCAAATTAATAGAAGAAGGCACACGAAAGTCAGAGAAGGCAGAAAGAGAGCTTAAAGCAGAAACGCAAGCTGTGTTTACCTACGCTCAAGACAAATCGAAAGAACGGCATAGACAGTTCAACGGAAAGTGTTTCAACTGCGACAAATTTGGGCACCGAGCAAGCGAATGCAAATCAAAGAAGAGGTACGAAAAGAGGTACGACAGAAAGAGAGTGAGCAGCAGCTCCAAAGGGAATTGGAAACGTGAAAATAAAAGGAGAAAACTGCATAATAAATTTAAACAAGTAAGAAGGCTCTAGTCGAGACGGCTCGACTACGAAATCCCCTGAACCCACGCACTTATAAGCGCGCGCTCTGCTAACTGCGCAGTTGCTGCCGTGGCTTGGGGTGGGTTGGGCTGAACTTTGGACGCTAATAACTCCATTTCTAGATGGACGATCTTCATGAAATTTTTAGAGTAGATTAAGAGTATATAAATCTCTAGTCTCTAGTATTTGAAATGAGTTTTATTCAAATTGGCGGTGGAGGGGGCGTGGCATCCAAAATCTGAAAACAACAAAATCTGCGTATCCATAATATCCATAACGGAAACGAATTTTCGATTTTTGGAAATGGGACGAGTTATCGAAAAAACAAAATAAACTCGTATTGCGTAGCTAACATACGAGTGTTCATGTAAAATTTCAGCTCTCTAGTTTTTGTAGTTTCCGAAATCTCGACGTTCATACGGACGGACGGACGGACAGACGGACAGGGCTCAATCAACTTATTTTTTTATGCTGATCAAGAATATATATACTTTATGGGGTCTGCGACGTCTCCTTCTGCCTGTTAAATACATTTCACAAAACCATTATACCCTGAATTCCCATTTTCAATGGGTTCAGGGTATAAAAAATGTGTGGCATGTGTCCGAACTCCATATATGTCAGTGAGCGCAGCAGCTAAATTTGAAAACTCCACATCATTTAAAGGCAAAGTGTCGATTATTAAAAACAATAAAGGCGAATTGTTAAAAGCAAACGAAGAAAATAATCTGTATGTATTTACTCAAAACTCACAAAGCAGCTCAGTACATTGAATGAGCAATGGCATAATAGATTTGGACACCTAAATTTTAAAGATTTAAAACAGCTGAACGATAAACAGCTAGTGCATGGTATGAATGTTGACAATATGCAAGTGCAAATGAATTGTGATACTTGTAACCAGTCCAAATTAAGTGTTTTGCTGTTTAATCGAAAAATGAATTGAAGTACAGAGGATGTTCTTGAATTAAAGCACACAGATGTATGTATGTGGACCAATGAATGTCAAGTCAATTGGTGGCAATCGTTACTTTGTGACATTTATTGACGATTACTCGCGCATGATATTTGTCAATGATATAAGACGTTTAAAAGCTTTGCAGAATGCCAAATAGGAAAGAAAATAAAGGCTTTACGCAGTGATAATGGCACGGAGTATGTCAATAAACAGTTTACTGACTTTTTGACTGAATGCGGTATACAACCGGACCATAGTAGAAATGGCGAAAAGTCTACTAATCCATGCAAAGCTAGGTGAGTTTTTGTGGGATGTTCCACAAAGGCGTTAAATGGAGGCACACCTTTCGAAATGTGGAGAGATCGGAAGCCTTCTGTAAAGCATTTGCGAGTGTTTGGATCTCGCGTGTTTGCTCTGGACATGACTAGGACAAGCAAATTCCAGGCAAAAGGAAATTAGGCTTTTGGATACTCATACACCGCAAAGGCATACCGTCTGTACGATCAGGAGAAGCAGAGTGTTATCGAAAGGCGTGACGTTAAATTCGTAGAGGGTTAGTTTGACACAAAAACAATTGCAAATGTTAAAGACTCGAGTAATGATTTCATGACGATCATAATAAGCCTTGATACACCGGAGCTTCCAGGTCATGAGCAGATGACACCGGATGAAAGCAGCAAATCAGAAGAAGGGCAAGAGAACGAAGAGAATCCAGAAGTTGAAAACAATAATAATGATGCTCCAGCAACGCGACATCAGCGCGGGCCGGGCAGGCCTACGATAATCCGAAATGGTCAACCAGGATCAAGTAGACACAGAGACACCCCAGTCAGTCGATGAGGCGTTGCAGAGTCAATATGCGCAAGAATGGAGAGAGTCTATGCAAACGGAGTACAGAGCACTCCAAGAAAACGGCACATGGACATTATGCGACCTGCCTCCAGCGCAAAAGGCGATTGTTTCTAAATGGGTTTTTCGAATCAAACGCGATAAAAATGGAAATGTCGAGAAGTTCAAATCTCGCTTAGTTGCACAAGGATGTGGGCAACAATTTGGCGTAAATTATTTGGAAACATTTTCGCCAGTAATTAGATACGAGACAATCAGGATGCTTCTCGCGATAGCTGCAGAAAAACGTTTGTATATGCATCAAATAGATATAACAAATGCATATCTAAACAGCGAGCTTCATGAGACTGTGTATGTGAAGCAGCTTCCAAACTTTGTGGACAACAGTCAACTTAAAGCAGTTCTAAAACTTAACAAGGCGCTTTACGGACTTAAGCAATCAGGGTGTGTTTGGAATAAAACACTTGATGAGGCCTTGTATTCCATTGGATTCAGCAAATGCAAAAACGAAGCCTGTTTGTACACTAAAGTGGAAGAAGAAGCATTCAGCTATATTACCGTCTACGTCGACAACTTAATCATCGCGTGTCCAAATAAAGAAGACATAGCAATGATTAAGAAGAAGCTTGCATCGAAGTTCAAGATGCATGATGGACGCCCCATAAGCTATTTCCTAGGCATGGAAATTGAGAGCGACGGTGAACTAGGTTCAATTTCGCTATGCCAGAAATCACACATACAAAGATTGCTGGAAACATACGTCATGAGCAAATGTCGGCAAGTAAATACACCACTTGATCCAGGCTTTCAAGTTAAATGTAGTGACGACGACGACTGTAAAAAGGTAAATAAAACCCAGTTCCAGTGACTAATTGGTTCCCTTATATATTTAGCAGTGCTGAGCCCACCCGATATTTTGCACCTGATTGCAAACTATCTCAAAGAAACAACGATCCACATGCAAAGCATGAAGCTGCTGCAAAACATATTCTTAGATACCTAGCAGGTACGATGGATTTGGCAATCATATACAGCAAATGTGATGCATCAGCTTCAGATTGGACAAATGTCAGAAGAGACAGATGCTCATACAGTGGCTACGCGTTCTTCCTCGCTGGCAGTGTATTCTCTTCGACTTCACCAAAGCAGAGTGTCGTTGCTCTAAGCAGCACAGAAGCGGAGTACATTGCATTAACGTTGGCTGCAAAGGAAGCAGTCTATTTGCGAAGACTTTTAAATTAGATTGGCTGGTCAACAGATGGGAAGCCAATTAAGATCCGTGGTGACAATATCAGCTCGCAACATATTGCACAAAATCCAGTGACAAAGCACATACATAGATATTAAGTTCCACTTTGTTCGTAAAAAAATACAATCTAAACAGAGATAGAGCTTACATATGTATGTGAATTCAAATTGTAACGTAGCTGATATTCTTACCAAATGTTTACATTGTAAGTCTAACCATAACTATTTTGTTCAGTTACTTGGTTTATCCTAGTAAAAGATTTGTTAACTAAAAAAAAGGATTATATGTAGCTTAAGAAGTGTTGAAAATGTAACTGAAAGCATTAACATAAGCATACATGTAATCTGGCAACACCATACAAACGATTTAAGTGGATCTGGAAATTAATATGTATTGACAATGTCAGAACACACCATGTACTCATTATTGCCAAAATGACTGCTACTAGTCGTAGAGGCTCACTTGACAGTCACTCTACAATTCAAACCATACAAAATAGACAAACTACTGAATAGCGTAGGTAGCAAGAAAACAAACTGCAAATGTTGGTCCATGCAATTGCTACAGACAGCAAAAGTTTCGCACACAGTCACATAACTGCTCATACATGTAGCAAGACGCAGTAAATGTGTGTGTGTGCATGCTCATCGCGAAAAAGTAATGCTTATGCACATCAGCGCTTTCATACCCTTTCCAAAAATCTTTACGAAAACACTAAAATTTTGCATGAGCATGGCAAAACCGTTTAAGAGTTCGGCATACTCTTACTAAGAAAGGCAGATGAGATCGTCGCGAATCGCCACTCGCGAACAAATTTCAATTTTTGTGGGCTGCTGGCTTGTGCTCGCATAGAGTGAGAGAGAGAGAGAGAAAAAAGAGAGAGGGAAAGTAAAGAAAAATAGCACACAGAATGTACTCATACGAAACCGCGACCATGCCGCTTGAGCGCTTGCACCGCAATGAATTCGTCGTTTCATATTTTGACTGCCCAGCCCTGAATTGCCCAAACCGAACAAATACGAAGTTGAGTGGTCGCTTGGCTCATATTCTGGTCCGTGGAAAAAGTTTGTTCTAGTTGTCTAGTCTATGTGTTGTATAGTTAGTGCTTTAACTGAATCACTTCGTTTTAGTCTCGCTGGCATTGCGTCGCAAAGCCAAATATACCTAACATGTTGTACAAGCACTGCTGCCAAATTAGCTATTTTCCCACTAGATCTAGTGGGTTGCAACAAGGAAATGCGGGATAAATTATGAAATAGCGGCTAGCGGGAATTATAGCTATTTTTTAAGAAACATTAGCTTTACTTCATATTTTTGAAACATCTGGTAGCTTGGTGTATTTTTATGCTCTATGATGCCACATTTTCATACGAATAGTATTTTTTCATTTGAATGGCAAAAAACATCAATAAGCCAAACGAGCATTCAATCTTATCGATGTCTGTGAAGTCTACCGAATCGTGTTTTATGCCATCACCAAGAGGGTATTTTACAAATTTTAAAGCTCGAGCGGAAGTTAATAATGCCAAAAATGTATAAGCAAAAACCGCGTATTATATGGATCCTAAATTAAAAAATTGGTTGACTTTAGATACAGCTGATGAGGGCAAATGTTATTGCAAATACTGCAAATCTAGCATTAATGCCAAGTTTTCAGACTTGCACGCACATGCCAAGAAGGCTAAACACAAGTCAACTTCAGCGGCTTTTGCACAGCCTAACAAACTACCATTTGTTTCTTTAATCTCATCGAAAACTTGCGATCAAGAAGAATGTTTGTATATTGCATCACATTGTTCAATCAAAGCTATGGACCATTTTAGATTGCTGTGTAATATTTTACAAAACTATCAATTACAATAAATATCATATTTGTAGATACTGACTACGCCTCCAAGAAAAATGCTGCCACGATTACAAATTACCAGTAGCATGTTTGAGAAAGATAGGGACCAATTTAACCTCCATAAACAAAAAGGATGAAGATGAAGTCATTGATGAAATCTTATAAAATATTGAAATAGCCGGAAAATTATATTCTAACGTTTTTTTTTAGCTATGAAGAAACATTTCTAGCTATTTCTAGCGTTTTTCAAAGGCTGATTTAGCGTTTTCATGCAACGAACTGTTGGCAGCACTACGTATATGGCGAATTTCATTCGTTTTCGCTACTCTGCAGTTTAAGTGAGCCGTGGTGTAGATGGCTGGGCAGATGCAACGAATGTTAGGGTGTCGCAGGTTCGATAGGTTCTAGTCTCGCCTAAGCCCTCCATAATTTCCTATTCTGATTTTTAATTTTTTTTTTATACCCTGAGTCCATTGAAAATGGGAAATCAGGGTATAATGGTTTTGTTAAATGTATGTAACAGGCAGAAGGAGGCGTGGCAGATCCCATAAAGTATATATATTCTTGATCAGGGTGACGAGAAAAGTTGAATTAGCCCTGTCCGTTTGTCCGTCCGTCCGTCCGTCCGTATGTTTGAACGCGTCGATTTCCGAAGATACAAAAGCTAGAGAGTTCATTCTTTTTGTGTTAGGTCCGTGTATTGCACGCGCAGTACGAGTTTGTTTCAGAAATTCGATAACTTGTATATTTGCGAAGTTATCGATAAACGAATTTATCGGGAAGCAGTTATAAAATTCTAGCTAATTCATCTTTAGAGTTAGAGTCTCCAAGTCTTCTGCATATATATAGATACTAATTTAATACAATTTCGGGTTTTGTCAGATTTTGGATTCTGGCCCCCACTTCGCCCCACCACCCCCAAATGTGTAAAAAATGCATTTCAAATACTAGAGACATGCAGTTTGGTTTAGCATATAGATATGAATATCATAATCATAATCTGAAGATATCAATACGATTGTCCATCTAGAAACAGAATTATTAATCATCAAAGTTTTCTCATCAAAACCCATGTGCCGCAGCAACAAAGGCAGCGAGACAGCAAGCCGCCTGCATTGCTCACACACATACATGCTTACAAACGTGTGTGTGCTCGTGTTTTTGCGTTAGGCGTGCAGAAACGAATCGAATAATTCTTGGAATATTATTCGTTCGAAGATGGGCTCAGGGGATATCGTAGTCGAGCAGTCTCGACTACAGCTTTCTTACTTGTTTTTATACCCTGAACCCATTGAAAATGGGAAATCAGGGTATAATGGTTTTGTTAAAAGTATGTAACAGGCAGAAGGAGGCGTGGCAGACCCCATAAAGTATATATATTCTTGATCAGGGTGACGAGAAAAGTTGATATAGCCATGTCCGTCTGTCTGTCCGTCCGTCCGTCCGTCCGTCCGTCCGTCTGTCCGTCTGTCCGTATGTTTGAACGCGTCGATTTCCGAAGATACAAAAGCTAGAGAGTTCATTCTTTTTGTGTTAGGTCCGTATATTGCACGCGCAGTACGAGTTTGTTTCAGAAATTCGATAACTTGTATATTTGTAAGGTTATCGATAACTGAAATTATCGGGAACCAGTTATAAAATTCTAGCTAATTCACCTTTAGAGTTAGAGTCTCCAAGTCTTCTGCATATATATAGATACCAATTTAATACAATTTCGGTTTTTGTCAGATTTTGGATTCCGGTCCCCAATTCGCCCCCACACCCCCAAATGTGTAAAAAATATATTTCAAATACTAGAGACATACAGTTTGGTTTGGCATATAGATATGAATATCATAATCTTAATCTGAACATATCAATACGATTGTCCATCTAGAAACAGAATTATTAGTCTATAAAGTTTTCTCATCAAAACCCATGTGGCGCAGCAAGCAAGGCAGCGACACAGCAAGACGCATTGCGGGCACACATACATACATACATACATACATACATACATACATATGTATGTATGTATGTATGTATGTATATGTGTGCAAGCGTAGATCAGCGTGTGGCTGCAATCGTACATACATACATACATATGTATTTGTGCATGTAAAGCTAATTGTAAAAGAGTTATGATTTCTAAAAAAAAACCTAAAATGTCAAATAGAATATGTAGATCATATGCTGAAACTCTCATTACATTCCATTATATATTTTAAAAATTTTAAAAGAATTAAAATAACAATGGAAATGCAAGCAACGTTGAGCAATGCAAATCAATTTTCGTATACGTGTGCACATATACATACATACACACAAAAAAATCTTGGGCCGTTTTCTATGTTGCTATGCGTGCAAATTCTAAGAATCACAATTGTTTTTGAATTGCGTTAGAATTGTCTTTGAATTGTATTTGTATTTTCAGTCACTGCTTTAGTTTTTTTTCGTATATGGCGAATTTGATTCGTTTTCGCTACTGTGCCGTTCAAGTGATCCGTGGTGTAGATGGCTAGATAGATGCACCGAATGTTAGGCTGTCGCAGGTTCTAGCCTCGCCTAAGCCCTTCATAATTTCTTATTTTTAATATTTTTATTTTTTTATATTTATTTCTTTTTTATTATTATTTATTCTTTTGTATTTGATACCTTTGAAAGTCAGTTGGTAGTTTAACTAATTGTGAATAAGTGGGTTTTTTTTTTTTTTTTAATTTCAAATATCTAATAGCATCATTTCTGAAAGTGTTTTTGTTTTAATTATATTTTATTCCGTTAAGTCAACAGAAAATAATAAACATAATAATAATGCCCAAATAACAAAAGCACGTGACATCTGCGGTAAGAGTTTTCCTATATGTATGCACACATGTACATTCAAAACTAGTGTAGCATGGTCTAAAAATTTAAACTTGCTAGATGGCGCTTTAGCAGTGAACTTATTTACTATGGCTGTTACAGCTTCGAGTGGCATTGATATATTTCTTTTACAATTATGAAGTGTCTGTGTTAATTAAGGTAATGCCTGTTAATCGAGGAACGTCTATTTGTTGGGTCTATTTTTAATGATATTTAATAATATAACATTTTTCGAATTTCAACTAATATAAGCGCCATCTATTATTATTTTTTTGGCAATGCATACACACATATGTATGTATATATACATGTCCATATGTACATTTTGAACGTTACACGCATACATTCTTATGTATACTTTCTGATTTATCCATATGGGTAATTCTCCAGAAAAGTCAACTTTTTGTCACGTTCGACACGCTATTTTTAATTTTAGTACTAATCAAGAGCAATATATTTAACTATTTGTCAAAATAAAGAAGTTTTTTGCCATTTTCAGCACTAAAATTGATGCATTTTCAAGATAATTACAAAAAACCAAACCACAGTACAGATTATTTTTTTATTTTATTAAAATTGGGTTCAGGGTATTATCTAGTCGAGCACTCTCGACTAGAGTTTTCTTATTTGTTTATTATATCTTTCTTTTTTTTTATTATTTATTCTTTTATATTTGATACCTTTAAAAGTCAGTTGGTAGTTTAACTAATTGTGAATAAGTGCGTTTCTTTTTTTAATTTCAAATATTTAATAGCATCATTTCTGAAAGTGTTTCTGTTTCAATTATATTTTATTCCGTTAAGTCAACAGAAAATAATGAACAGAAAGTTTGCCCCTGCGGTAAGAGTTTTCCTATATGCACACATGTACATTCAAAACTAGCCTAGCATGGTCTAAGAATTTAAACTTGCTAGACGGCGCTTTAGCAGTGAACTTATTTACTATGGCTATTACAGCTTTGAGTGGCATTTCTTTTACAATTATGAAGTGTCTGTGTTAATTAAGGTGATGCTTGTTAATCGAAGAACGTCTATTTGTTGGGTCTATTTTTAATGATATTTAATAATATAACATTTTTCGAATCTCAACTAATATAAGCGCCATCTATTATTATTTTTTTTGGAAATGCAATGTATATATACATGTACATATTTACATTTTGAACGTTACACGCATACATTCTTATCTATACTTTCTGATTTATCCATTTGGGTAATTCTCCAGAAAAGTCAACTTTTTGTCACGTTCGACTCTTTGGTTTGTTGAAATTATCTTGAAAACGGATTATTTTTAATACTAATCAAGACCAATATATTGAACTATTTGTCAAAATAAAGAAGTTTTTCGGGGGAACAAAATTGCTGATGGCAAAATCATTCCGCTTCGAGCGCTCGACGGTGACGGTCGATATTCCAAAAATGCTTGACATGTGCCGCTCTTTCCCTTGCTCTCTTTCTCTTTCTGCCCCATGCTTTTTACTCTCTGCTCTCTTCTCACAAAAATATATGTATGCTGGCACAAACAGCAAGCAGCTCACAAAAATTGAAATTTCTTCTCGACGGGATCCCATTGGTTCCCTTCTGAGCGAAGAGTATACCGAATTCTTAAACTGCTTTGCCATGCTAATGCAAAATGTTAGCGTTTTTATGATTATTTGTGGAAAGGGTATGAAAGTGTTGATGTGCATAACGAATATTATTTCCCGATGACCATACACACACACATTTACACTTCCTCGCTATATGTGTAAGCATTCATGTGCCTGTGTGCGATAGATATTCTTGCTGCCTGTAGTACTATTAGAACCCCCCAGCAGTTGATGTTCGTTCGGTCGGGTAGCGATGTGAGCTTGCATACACACACACATTTACACTTCCTCGCTATATGTGTAGGCATTTATGTGCTTGTGTGCAATATTCTTGCTGCCGCCTGTAGAGCACTTTTAGAACCCCCAGCAGCAGTTGATGTTCGTTCGGTTGGGTAGCTGCTGTGAGCTTGCATACGCATACACATTTACACTTCCTTGCTATATGTGTAAGCATTTATGTGCCTGTGTGCGATACACTTGCTGCATGTAGCAATTTTAATTTCCCAGCGATTGTGTGTGCAGACCAGTGTTGCCAAATCAGCTTTTTTCCCGTCAAATCTGGCTTTTTGAAAACCCAATTGCTGGAAAAATGCAAAACAGCGGGAAGCGGGAATTCTGGCTTTTTAAAAAATTATTTTCTTTTTTTCCGCTTTTTTTTATACTTAGCAATTTAACATATTTTAGAGAACTTATGTACAATGAAGTGTTGTTCATTGTAGTAGAATTAAAACCAAATACTTCAGTATAAACAAAAATACTGGCTGCGAAGACTTAAATGATAAGACAAGAATAGATTTGTATATTGCAGTCACTGCAAATATAGTATAGCTGCCAGTTGATCACATAACCAATTTGTGCTTGAAATATTTTAGTAATAGATTTGGGAATCCTGTGAAGTTTCAGAAAACAAAATGTTTAATCATTATTAGAAACGGTTTTTGTATAACCTTGCTTTCGATATTGGCGAAACAAAATATACCATTCTGATTGACGAATCAACGTATACACATTAAGAAGGAATGCTGCCGTGACTACAAGTTGGCAAAAAAAAAAAAAAAAAAAAAAAAAACTCTGCTAACCGCACAGTTTGGGGGATGGGGGAGAGCAGGCAAGGCAAAGTTTCTGATTGTGCTCAACTTGGTGAGTGCCAGTGCGATCCTTGTTCTTGCTTTTCTCAAGTCGACACACTACCTCCACGTGGTTCCTCCTGGATTATGACTCAGCCCCCGTTGAGTTATAAACCAAAGTGCGCGGCGGGATCCTAATCCTTAAATTAGGTTTTGGCGTAGGACTTGATATCCACCCATAGAAAAAAGACTCATCAGTGAATGAAGCAAGAGGAGCCTCGGAAAGGAACCCGGAAAACGTTGACGACCACGGCAAACGGAAAAAGGAAAATGATTTGAGAGTATGCACCTGGAACGTACGGACATTGTACAGACCCGGTGCTGCTCAACAACTAGCGGATACCCTCAATGAGTTGAAGGCTGACATCACAGCCATCCAGGAAATGCGATGGAAAGGGCAGGGGCGCATAAGAAAAAGCAACTGTGACATCTATTACAGTTGTCTTAATGATAGGCATGAATTTGGTTGTGGTTTCGTCGTAGGGCCCAAGTTGCGGCACCGAGCCTCGCACTTCACACCAGTTAGCGAGAGGATTGCGACGATCCGAATAACTGCCAAATTCTTCAACATCAGTCTAATCTGTGCGCATGCTCCGACGGAAGAGAAAGACGATGCTACCAAGGATGCTTTCTATGCAGAGCTCGACCGAGCATATGGCCGTTGCCCGTCACATGACGTTAAAATCCTTCTAGGAGATTTTAACGCCAAAATAGGGCGGGGGGGCATCTTTGGAGCAACGTTGGCCCGTTTAGTCTGCACGAGTCCACATCGAGCAATGGACTTAGACTAATAGGATTTGCGGCCGCACACAATATGATTGTACGTAGTACAGGTTTTCGTCACCTCAACATCCACAAGGCATCCTGGCTGTCGCCTGATCGTCTGACGCGAAATCAGATTGATTATGTTGTGATCGATGCAAGGCATGCATCTAGCATACTTGATGTGAGATCTTGTCGGGGTCCTAACACCGACTCTGACCATTACCTTGTTGCAGCCAAGGTACGCGCACGGCTGTGTGTCGCGAAAGTCTCACGTCAAGGTATGCCAAGAAAGCTGGACATCGAAAAGCTGCAATCACAACGACATAAGGATGCCTTCTTTACTCGACTCTCGGGCCGACTCGGCCAACTCCCTCCAACGCCTATAAATACAACGGATATGTGGGCGTACATGTCCAATGCCATAAACGCCTCTGCAGTGGAAGTACTTGGGTTCCAACGCCCTCCCAACCGGAATCCATGGTACGACCAGGAGTGTCGGGAAGCGACTGCAGCAAAAGACGCCGCCTACAGAAGAACGCTGCAAGCAGGAGCTACTCGAGCGGTGGTGGATATTTATAGGTCGCGGAGACGAGACGAGAAGCGCCTTTTCAGGAGGAAGAAGCGGGAGATGGAAAGGCTTGAGTGTGAGAAGATGGAGAGTAGCAGAAGCAAGAACGATGCCCGTGACTTTTACCGGAGGGTCAAGCGCATGACCCAAGGGTATAAGTCTGGATCGCTTGCCTGCAGGAGGGACGATGGAAACCTGGTTACTGATGCGGAGATTGTACTGAGGTTATGGCGGGATCACTTTGAGAGTCTTTTGGCTGGAAACAGTGAGAATGAGCTTGACGAAGTTGGTCCACTAACCCCAATCAGAGATGATGGTGTTGAAGTTCCCATCCCTAGCCGTACGGAAGTCGAGACAGCTATACAGCGTCTCAAAAACAATAAAGCCGCGGGGGCAGATGGCTTACCGGCTGAATTGTTTAAGGCTGGAGGCGATGAGTTGGTAGGGTGCATGCACCAACTTATCAGCAGCGTATGGCTAACGGAAAGGATGCCCGATGATTGGAACCTCAGTATGATCTGCCCAATCCTGAAGAAGGGTGATGCAACACAACGCACCAACTACCGTGGCATCAGCCTTGTTCCCGTCGCATACAAGGTTCTCACGAGCGTAATGTGTGAGAGACTGAAACCATATGCTGAAGCATTGATAGGTCCGTATCAATGCGGTTTCCGTCCTGGCAAGTCTACAGTTGACCAGATCTTCACATTGCGCCAAATCCTGGAGAAAACACACGAGAACCAATTCGACACATACCACCTGTTCGTCGATTTTAAAGCTGCTTTTGATAGCCCACGGCGAGACTGCCTGTACGCTACCATGTCTGAGCTTGGTATTCCTGCAAAGCTAATACGGCTTTGTTGCATGACATTGAGCAACACCATCAGCTCTGTCAAGGTAGGAAATGACCAATCCGAAACCTTCAATACCAAGCGGGATCTCAGACAAGGCGACTCGCTGTCTTGTGTGCTCTTCAATTTACTTATGGAGAGTATAATAAGGAAAGCTGGAGTGCATCGGATGGGCACAATACTGGGATACAAATGTGTCCAGCTCCTTGGTTACGCTGATGATATTGATATCATTGGTCGTACCAAGCGTGATGTAACTGCGGCTTTTGGAGCTATCGAAAGGGAATCAGCTAAAGTTGGTCTTGCAGTAAACATGGGCAAAACAAAGTTTATGGTGTGCAGTACTAGAGAGTCGCGGCGTCTTGACTCTTACCTTACTGCTGGAGACTATAACTTTGAGTCTGTCAAGGACTTTGTCTATTTGGGAACTGCAGTGACCAACAAAAATGATGTCAGCCTTGCCAACAAATGTTACTTTGGGCTCAGTAGGCAAATGAACAGTAGAGCCCTCTCTCGAAAGACAAAGGTAACCCTTTACAAGACACTCATCATTCCAGTGCTGCTTTATGGAGCGGAAGCCTGGACCGTGACGCAGTCAGATGCAGCTGCTCTTGGTGTCTTCGAGAGAAAGATTCTTCGCAAGATCTTTGGACCAATTTGCGTTGGCGAAACCTATCGTATCAGGTGGAACGACGAGCTGTACGAGCTATACGGCGATGTTGACATTGGCAAGCGAATTGACATTCAGCGTCTTCGTTGGTTGGGTCACATTGCTCGTATGGAGGAAAACACTCCAGCTCGTTCGGTTTTTGATGCGGTAGTTAGAGGACAACGAAGAAGGGGTAGACCTCGAACCCGTTGGAAGGACCAGATGGAGGCAATCCTGAATGGTGTTACCAACTGGAGAAGTCGCGCACAGGACAGAGAAGCGTGGAGGCAAATTGTGCATCAGGCTGTGCTCCGATAGGGGTGTTATTGCCAATTATTATTATTAACCGCACAGTTATAGCCAAGATGGGTTGGTGTATATTTTGGACGCTTATAACTCCATTTCTAGATGCGATTTTTTTCGAATTGGGGCGAAGGGGCGTAACGATTTGCGTATCCATAATATGTATCTAAATATACAAATTTGAAGTCTTTAGCTGAAACGGTGTAGAAGTTGTGCTCAAAAAACGTAACATAAACATATTTTCAATTTTTTTTATCAATAATTTGGAAATGGGATGAGTTAACGAAAGCGGATGAGTTAAAAAAAAAAATACAAAATAAACTCGTACTGCGTAATTTATTAAAATATGATTGGCACTATGGAAGAATGCGATATATATATAATAGTTGTAACGAATAAGACGAAAAACTGGACTATTCGTAAAAAAAAAAACTTCAAATAAGGCAAAAAAAACTTCACCTTTTCTGTCAGATTTTTTCCCAAAATTTCAGCTTTTTTTTTTTAACTAAAACAGTTTTTTTTGCTCAACAAAAATTGGCAACACTGGTGTAGACTCACATCAGCTACCACACAGTAATCGCTGGGAAATTAGAATTGCTACATGCAGCAAGTGTATCGCACACAGGCACATAAATGCCTACACATATAGCAAGGAAGTGTAAATGTGTATGCGTATGCAAGCTCACCGCAGCTACCCAACCGAACGAACATCAACTGCTGCTGGGGTTCTAATAGTGCTCTACAGGCGGTAGCAAGAATATTGCACACAAGCACATAAATGCTTACACATATAGCGAGGAAGTGTAAATGTGTTTGTATGGTCATCGGGAAATAATATTCGTTATGCACATCAACACTTTCATACCTTTTCCACAAATAATCATAAAAACGCTAACATTTTGCATTAGCATGGCAAAGCAGTTTAAGAATTCGGTATACTCTTCGCTCAGAAGGGAACCAATGGGATCGCGACTCGCGAGTCGAGAAGAAATTTCAATTTTTGTGAGCTGCTTGCTGTTTGTGCCAGCATACATATATTTTTGTGAGAAGAGAGCAGAGAGTAAAAAGCATGGGGCAGAAAGAGAAAGAGAGCAAGGGAAAGAGCGGCACATGTCAAGCATTTTTGGAATATCGACCGTCACCGTCGAGCGCTCGAAGCGGAATGATTTTGCCATCAGCAATTTTGTTCTCCCGACCCTAAAAGTAAAAATCCGAGCAAATACGAAGTTGATGGGGTGCTAATGTAAAAAAATAAGTGTGCACATTAATTTGTTTCAGTTGTCCAGTCTATGTGTTGTATGGTTAGTGGTTATATATATCATTATAACAATTATGATCATGGCATTAATATCTATATGCCAAACCAAACCGTATGTCTCTAGTATTTGAAGTACCTTATTTTACATTTGTGGGGGAATTGGGGGGGCGGAATGTTAAATCTGAGAAAAACCGAAGTTGTATAAAATTAGTATCTATATACATATATGCAGAAGACTTGGATACTCTAAATATAATATAATTTTATAACTGATTCTGGATAAAAGATTTCCCATTTTCAATGGGTTCATGGTATAATTAGCTGTTTCGATTCTGGAATAATAAAAATTTTGCGCTCTCCACAATTCTCAGATTTTTCCCACAATCGCACTTGGTAATAAAGAAGATCTGGCCGAAAATTAGCCAAAGCGGCCACACTGAGTATAGGGCGACTCGATAATAGAGCTCTATCAGTTCTACTCGATAGAGCTTAACTAATAATATTGTAATCGATAGTTCATTTTTATATTAGAAATATTCTTAATTAAATTATACTTAAATAGGAAAAAATTTGATATGTTAAATGAAGCAGACAACTTTGCAGACATCTTTCGCGGTGGACTGCCTTATTGCCTTATCCTAACATTACCTATATTAATAATGTGCTCGCCATGTCTTGCTAGCGAATTTCAAGTTATGTCAATGACCAAATTTGATGTCAATGGCGAAAATTTTGGTAAATATAACATTTAAAGATGTATGAAAGTAAAAAATGTGTATTGAACATATTTGTTTTATGCTTGATAGGCTCACGGTCATCTTCAATATCATTAGAAGCTAAATCCTTATATACTTGGAATACAGGTCGGCATTGTGTTCTAGCCAGGTAAGCACCTATGTATGTACATATGTAATATAAAGCCCGATTTAGAAGCAACATCTAATATACACTTGCTTAAAACAAAGTTTACAAATGTTAAAAGTTAACAAAATATTAACTAAAGCTGACAGACCGAGAATATAACGTATTGTCCAACTAGTGCCTCAAAATCCGAGAATTACTGCTAACCAAGGAAGCCTTTAAATTTTCTCTCGATTCTCTAAAACTTACCGCTGATATCATACGCCGCCTCTGAAAAAGTACGGGTATAACGGTCGTGTTGCACGTCGGAACCGCACATATCCATGCACATCGAAAACCGAATATATGTAGTACATATGAGAGGTCAATAGAAAAACGCATATTCATTTCACAAAAATTCACGTGACAATCGTGGCAAATCGGACCTGAATATATCGTGATTTTTAAAATTTAAATTTGACATGTATACTCGGGTTGACAACCGAAGATCAATAAGCTATAGCATGGTTTATGGTTTTAAAGCTAGAAGCTTCAAAATTAGATGGTTCAGTTACTAATGGCCTCCTCTATCGATGACCCAAAAATAATTTTTCAGTCTCTTTGGGGGCGTGGCATATCGAAAGCAACCAAATTTTGCAGTTATGTTAGCTTCGGCTCTTTCTAAGAACTGGCCAAAAATTAGGCGTCCACGCCCACTATGGGCGTGGCAAATTGGCAAAGAAGATTGTTGTGGCCATCGGCATAATTCCTGAGTACAAATAGCTTAGTGGTAATTGCTAAGCTGGCAGCAAGCATTTTATAATTAATATACAAAAATAACTAACATTAAAAAGTTAAAAATTTTCGATAAAAAAAGTTTTATTCGAGGATCGAACCCACGCAATGTATAAGAAAAACGTTTGTTGCTTGCCATGTACGTTTGCTAATTATCTTGATTGAATTTTCACACAATTGCGGTTGATTGTTTACTGCAAAGACCTTTATTTCTGGTCTTTGTAAAGTTTTGATCCGTGGTTCACTGCAATTCGTTATATACTATATAGTTTGATGCAGTGAAGAAATTACATTATTTGCAAAGTTATCGATAAATGAATTTATCGGGAACCAGTTATAAAATTCTAGCTAATTCATCTTTAGAGTTAGAGTCTCCGAGTCTTCTGCATATATATATGTAGATACCAATTTAATACAATTTCGGTTTTTGTCAGATTTTGGATTCCGGGCACCACTTCGCCCCACCACCCCCAAATGTGAAAAAAATGCATTTCAAATACTAGAGACATGCAGTTTGCTTAAGCATATAGATATGAATATCATAATCGTAATCTGAAGATATCAATACGATTGTCCATCTAGAAACAGAATTATGAATCATCAAAGTTTTCTCATCAAAACCCATATGCCGCGGCAACAAAGGCAGCGAGACAGCAAGCCGCCTGCATTGCTCACACACATACATGCTTACAAGCGTGTGTGTGCTCGTGTTTTTGCATGTATAGTTTCTTAGGCGTGCAGAAACGAATCGAATAATTCTTGAAATATTATTCCTTCGAAAAAGGGCTCAGGGGACTTCGTAGTCGAGCAGTCTCGACTACAGCTTTCTTACTTGTTATACCCTGAGCCCATTGAAAATGGGAAATCAGGGTATAATGGTTTTGTTAAATGTATGTAACAGGCAGAAGGATACGTGGCAGACCCCATAAAGTATATATCTTCTTGATGAGGGTGACGAGAAAAGTTGATATAGCCATGTCCGTCTGTCCGCCCGTCCGTCCCTATGTATGAACACGTCGATTTCCGAAGATATAAGAGCTAGAGATTTAATTCTTTTTGTGTTAGGTTCGTAAATTGCACGCGCAGTACGAGTTTGTTTCAAAAATTCGATAACTTGTATATTTCCAAAGTTATCGATAAACGAATTTATCGGGAACCAGTTATAAAATTATATCTAATTCATCTTTAGAGTTAGAGTCTCCAAGTCTTATGCATATATATTGATACTAATTAAATACTATTTCGGTTTCTGTCAGATTTTGAATTCCGGTCCCCGAATGCCCCCCACACCCCTAAATGTGTAAAAAGTGCATTTCAAATACTAGAGGCATGCAGTTTGGTTTAGCATATAGATATGAATAACATATTAATAATCTGAAGAGATCAATACGATTGTCCGTCTAGAAATAGAATTATTAGTCAATAAAGTTTTTGCAGCAAAACCCATGTGGCGTAGCAACAAAGACAGCGAGACAGCAAGCCGCCTGCAATGCTCACACACATACATGCCTATAAGCGTAGATCAGCGTGTGTGTGTGCTCGTGTTTTTGCATGTATAGTTTCTTAGGCGTGCAGAAACGAATCGAATAATTCTTGAAATATTATTCGTTCGAAGAAGGGCTCAGGGGATTTCGTAGTCGAGCAGTCTCGACTATAGCTTTCTTATTTGTTTTTAACTGACTAATATTTCTAAGCAGTTATACAATGACTTGGTAGTGTGGCTGCCTCTGTTGCTGGGCCGCGTGGGTTTTGCTGGCAAAAATAAAACCGAAATTGTATTAAATTAGTATCTATATATGCAGAAGACTTGGAGGCTTTAACTCTAAAGATGAATTAAATATAATTTATAATTGATTCTCGATATATTCGTTTATCGATAACTCTGAAAATATACAAGATATCGAATTTCTGAAACAAACTCGTACTGCGCGTGCAATATACGTACCTAATACAAAAAGAATGAACTCTCTAGCTTTTGTATCTTCTCCCCTAAATCCTTTGGTGTTCTCTCGCCTGAGGCTAATGCCTTACCAGCTGATGCTGTTACCGATTCTCTTGTCCCTGTTCAAAAATTGGATTCTCCTCCAATTGTTGTTCAAACGAAAAATATTAAGACGTCAACCACTTTTGGTCTCCACCTTATGTGTTGTCGCTCCTCGAAAGTAAGATTTTATACCCTGAACCCATTAAAAATGGGAATTCAGGATATAATGGTTTTGTGAAAATGTATGTAACAGGCAGAAGGAAGAAGGAGACGTCGCAGACCTTATAAAGTATATATATTCTTGATCAGCACAATAAAATAAGTCGATCTAGCCCTGTCCGTCTGTCCGTCCGTCCGTTTGTATGAACGTCGAGATTTCGGAAGCTACAAAAGCTAGAGAGCTGAAATTGAACACTCGTATGTTAGTTATGCAGTACGAGTTTGTTTTGTTTTTTCGATAACTCATCCCATTTCCAAATTATCGATAAAAAATCGAAAATTCGTTTCCATTTTTTAGGTTTTTTGAGTATAACTTCTACACCGTTTTAGCTAGACATTTCAACTTTGTATATTTAGATAGATAGTATAGATACGCCAATTTGAAAAAAAAAACGCATTTCAAATACTAGAGACTTGCAATTTTGCAAATATATACATTTAGATACTCTAAAATTTTTATAAAGATCGTGTATCTAGAAATGGAGTTATAAGCGTCCAAAGTTCAGCCGACTGGGCAAAATATTCTATAGGCAAGTCAAATTTTAACCTTTTAAATTTTCGTTGTTATGAGAATTATCTTATACGAGTTAAAAGCCAGTTTACTCGTGATCCGAAACAATTTTCCTTTTTTGTTGAAAAATCATGTGATGATCAGGACTCTTCTGATCTATTCGCAAAATTCTTCCAACTTATTCTTCCGTTGAATGCTACAGAAATTCAAGCTCAATAATTTTCTGAATTTTTTTAAATTAATGTTCTAAAGATTTTCGCAGATTCTTTGGTCGCAGCCATTAGTACATTGCAATCATCTTTCTCTCCTAATGCCGATAACGTTCCAAGTCGTGTGATTAAAGGGTGTAGTTCTTCTCTTCTGTCACCATTACTAAAATTATTTAATTTAGCTTTGGAAACTTTGAGGTTTCCTTCTAGTTGGGAAGATTCTTTCATTATTCCGCAAAACTATCTGCTATTCCGAAGTCATTTGAAAAAAATAATATCGTCCTTAAAACACTTTTTTAAACCGATTATTCGCAACATGGATTTTTTCAGAATCGATCAACTGCTACGAATTTTTTTGTAAAGCATTTTACTCAGTTTTCCACCATATGTGAATTCTATCCTACTTAAAGGGCAGAACCCAGAGAGAGAAGTTGAAGTTGAGAACATCAATTTCAAAACTAATTTTTGTTACGTCGGGTATTCTTCGGGGTAGTCATTTAGTTCCATTACTCTTTTCTCTTTTTATAAATGACCTTCCTAGTTTTTTCTCATTCGACTATATTTATGTATGCACATGATATTAAGCTTTGCCTTTCATATGCTAGTCCAATTGAGCATGTACACCTTCAAGATGACCTTATTGCATTTTAATTTTGGTGTGGGTTAATCAATTGCACCTTAATTACTCTAAGTATATGACAATGACCTTCTGTCGTACATAATTTGAATTAAAAATTACCTAAATAACTGAATTTCCTTATATTTCGTTATCGATTATATTATGTCGCAAATACTGGTATTTTTAAACAAACTCGATTTACGCTTGCTACCAAAAAATGTCAAGTCTCTAACTCGTATATATTCTAGATCCATTCACAGCGGCAAACGGGATCTCAGCTAGTCATATATATACTTAATGGGGGTTTCCACGCCTCATACAAATTTTAACAATCCCATAAAAAAAACAAGTAAGAAAACTCTAGTCGAGAGTGCTCGACTAGATAATACCCTGAACCCAATTTTAATAAAATAAAAAAATAATCTGTACTGTGGTTTGGTTTTTTGTAATTATCTTGAAAATGCATCAATTTTAGTGCTGCAAATGGCAAAAAACTTCTTTATTTTGACAAATAGTTAAATATATTGCTCTTGATTAGTACTAAAATTAAAAATAGCGTGTCGAACGTGACAAAAAGTTGACTTTTCTGGAGAATTACCCATATGGATAAATCAGAAAGTATACATAAGAATGTATGCGTGTAACGTTCAAAATGTACATATGGACATGTATATATACATACATATGTGTGTATGCATTGCCAAAAAAATAATAATAGATGGCGCTTATATTAGTTGAAATTCGAAAAATGTTATATTATTAAATATCATTAAAAATAGACCCAACAAATAGACGTTCCTCGATTAACAGGCATTACCTTAATTAACACAGACACTTCATAATTGTAAAAGAAATATATCAATGCCACTCGAAGCTGTAACAGCCATAGTAAATAAGTTCACTGCTAAAGCGCCATCTAGCAAGTTTAAATTTTTAGACCATGCTACACTAGTTTTGAATGTACATGTGTGCATACATATAGGAAAACTCTTACCGCAGATGTCACGTGCTTTTGTTATTTGGGCATTATTATTATGTTTATTATTTTCTGTTGACTTAACGGAATAAAGTATAATTAAAACAAAAACACTTTCAGAAATGATGCTATTAAATATTTGAAATTAAAAAAAAAAACCCACTTATTCACAATTAGTTAAACTACCAACTGACTTTCAAAGGTATCAAATACAAAAGAATAAATAATAATAAAAAAGAAATAAATATAAAAAAATTAAAAATAAGAAATTATGAAGGGCTTAGGCGATTCTAGAACCTGCGACAGCCTAACATTCGGTGCATCTATCTAGCCATCTACACCACGGATCACTTGAACGGCACAGTAGCGAAAACGAATCAAATTCGCCATATACGAAAAAAACTAAAGCAGTGACTGAAAATACAAATACAATTCAAAGACAATTCTAACGCAATTCAAAAACAATTGTGATTCTTAGAATTTGCACGCATAGCAACATAGAAAACGGCCCAAGATTTTTTTGTGTGTATGTATATGTGCACACGTATACGAAAATTGATTTGCATTGCTCAACGTTGCTTGCATTTCCATTGTTATTTTAATTCTTTTAAAATTTTTAAAATATATAATGGAATGTAATGAGAGTTTCAGCATATGATCTACATATTCTATTTGACATTTTAGGTTTTTTTTTAGAAATCATAACTCTTTTACAATTAGCTTTACATGCACAAATACATATGTATGTATGTATGTACGATTGCAGCCACACGCTGATCTACGCTTGCACACATATACATACATACATACATACATACATACATATGTATGTATGTATGTATGTATGTACAGTGGCTCCAACGCCAAATCGGACAAGCCTTTCAAATTATTTCAATGTGATTTTTAGTTAGCATTAAGTCACTTATATTAAGTTTTAACATTTTTCCTTAATTCTATGAAGTCTTAACTTACTGAAACAAAAAAAACAAAAATTTATTTTCAAACTGCAACAATTTTTTATTTAAAAAAAACCAATAACAAGTCCGATTATGAGCTTCAACGCCAAATCGGACAAAAGAAAAATTGAGTGGAAAACGAACTTAAAACTTAATTTTTAATATTTGGTTGCAAAACCTTTTGCAGATATAACTGCTTGCAAGCGATTGGGAATAGATTTCACCAAATTGTAGCAAATCTCTGGCTCTATGGAGTTCCAAGCTGCAATTAATCCCTCTTTTAACTGGCCAAGCGTGCTATACCGATTTTGGTAGACTTTTCTAGCCAAAACTTCCCAAAGGTTCTCAATTACGTTTAAATCTGGGCTCTGGGCAGGCGTCTGAATAAGTTTGGGACAGTTATGTATTAGCCAGAGCTTAGCTACCATTGATGTATGCTTCGAATCATTGTCTTGATAAAAAGCAAAGTCATCAATTATCCCTAATTTTTCCGCACTTTGCTTAACATTTTGCTTTAAAATATCAAGGTATCCTAATTTATCCATGATACCATCGACAAAATGTAACTGGCCCACTCCCGCACTCGACATGCAGCCCCAAACCATGAGAGAACCACCTCCGTGCTTAACTGTGCCAATGGTGTTTTTCGGCTCAAACGCAGTGTTTGGCTTACGCCACACATACGCCTTCCCATCTGACCCATGTAAATTAAATTTACTTTCATCAGTGAACAAAACCTTTAAAAAACATTCTAAATAAAAAAATTTTTCTTTTAAACTTGATATACAACTAACTTACATGATTCCAAAAATCATTAGGTTTTAGCAAGTACTCTTTTGCGAACTTAACTCTAAACGCCTTGTTCTTAGGACTTTTATATGGCTTTTTCTTGGCGACTCGGCCATGAAAATCGTATCGATGCAAGGTATTGCGCACAGTGTTGTCGCAAACATCCTTTCCAAACTTATGTTTCACCGACAGCCTGAGCTCTTTAGCGGTTTTAAAGGGATCAACCTTAATTTCTCTAATTAAAGACCGCTCCTCTCTTGAATTTAGGCGTTTTCTTTTGCCCTCCTGGCTTTTATTCATTAGGCTTCCATCTTCCCGGAATCTTTTAATAATATCATGAACGGTAGATTTGCTCGTTCCGACCAGATCTGATATTTCCCTAACGGTTTTTCCATCAAAATGTAGCTTTAAAATGATTTGGCGTGCTTCAACACCAGTTTGCTTTCCACGTGGACCCATTTCGCAAAATAATTTGTGTTACTGTCACTTAAATGAGCTTAGAACATAACGAAATACAAGAACCAAAAACAAAAACCGAAAACTTCGCTAAATAACGGATCTTTTTCTTGCAGTTTTCTTTTGTCCGATTTGGCGTTGAAGCTCATAATCGGACTTGTTATTGGTTTTTTTTAAATAAAAAATTGTTGCAGCTTGAAAATTAATTTTTATACTTTGTTCCCGAAGGGGAAAAAGTATATTGGGTTTGTGCAATGTCCGTCTTGCTGTCCGTCCGTCTGTCCGTCTGTCCGTATGAACGCAATATTTTTCGGCGCTATTAGAGCTAGAGACTTGAAATTTTAAACATATACTCATATATGTTCCCGAATTATAAAGTGTAAAAATTTTCCCGATCCGCCCACTAGGGGCGTGGCAAATCGGAAAACTCTTCCGCCCATAGTTAAGTTATCATACTAGATGATGAGCTAGAGAGTTGCAATTTGAAATGTATACTCGGGGTGACAACCCAAGTTCAAAAAGCTATGGCGGATATATCTACGCCCATTGGGGGCGTGGCAAATCGGGAAATACGTATCTTCTACACCGTTAAAGCTAGAATGCTGAAATTTTGCATGTGAGTTAATGTTATGATTCTAAGAAGATCGATCAAAAAGTTTTATGTCTACACCCATTGGGGGCGTGGCAAATCGGACCTGAATATATAGTGATTTTTCAAATTGTGCTATATTTTGAAAACTATTGACACTAGAGACTTGAAATTTTGCATGTATACTCGGGTTGACAACCCAAGACTAATAAGCTATGGTAGATATATCTACGCCCACAGGGGGCGTGGCTAACCGCAAAAGTTTATATCTCCTACAGTTTTAGAGCTAGAAGCTTGGAAATTGGATGGTTGAGTTACTAATGTTCTCCTCTATCGATCCCCCAAAAATAATTTTTCAGCCTCTTTGGGGGCGTGGCATATCGAAAAATACCCTGTTATTTTCGCATTTTTGGAAAGTAAGCAACCAAATTTTGCAGGCATGTTAGCCTCGGCCCTTTCTAAGAACTGGCAAAAAATTATGCGTCTACGCCCACTGGGGGCGTGGCAAATCGGCAAAGAAGTTTGTTGTGGCCAACTGCATAATTCATGCATACAATAGCTTAGTAGCAATTGCTAAGATGGCAAAAAGCATTTTAACATAAATATAATAATATTAATGAATTTAAAAAATAAAATTCATAAGTTTTTGATTAATAAATAAAAAGTTTCCAGCGGGATTCGAACCTGGGTCTTTTGAAAACAACATGTAATCGTTAGCTAAACCTAAATAAATTCACAGCTGATCAGCTGACCAGCTGATCAGCTGATCAGCAGTTTGTGACGTCACAAAACAATACAATCGCAATTCTTGCAATATGTATACACTTTTGGATGAGTATACACGTACACATGCATACATACATATATGCATGCATAGAAAAACTGTCTGCCACACAGCGTCGCAAATCGGAAAGCATAAAGCAGTTTTAGTTTTTACTTAAATGCACAATTCATATGCGTATGTTTATAAATGATTATCTATTGGCAGCAAGCATTTTATAATAAATATACAAATATTAAAAAAATAAAAAAAAATAATTTTTGAAAAAGAAGTTTTCTGCGGGATTCGAACCCACGCACCTAAGTATAGCTTGCATAGCGCTTACCACCAGCGCCACTGCCCTGACCTGGGTTTTGTTAACTAAAACCAAATAAGGCATTGCTAGAGCGCCTTTTGACAAAACTAAAGTAACGATCGAAAAATTCCCAATTCAGTCACAATTCTTAGAATATTCTGGCATCCAAACTTTTGTATGCATATATAGAAAATTGTGTGTATACTCGTATAGTGTGTACATGTGTAAATCTATATGTATGTGTAGGAAAAATGTTTGTTGCTTGCCATGTACGTTTTCTAATTGCCGAAATATTTAGTTAATTAAATGTTTATTAAAAAAATAAGATGCACCTATGGGAACAAAGTATATCGCTGTTAGTTGCGCCTAACTGCAACGTTCTTACTTGTTTTTTTTGTTTCAGTAAGTTTAGACTTCATAGAATTAAGGAAAAATGTTAAAACTTAATATAAGTGACTTAATGCTAACTAAAAATCACATTGAAATAATTAGAAAGGCTTGTCCGATTTGGCGTTGGAGCCACTGTATGTGTGCCCGCAATGCGTCTTGCTGTGTCGCTGCCTTGCTTGCTGCGCCACATGGGTTTTGATGAGAAAACTTTATAGACTAATAATTCTGTTTCTAGATGGACAATCGTATTGATATGTTCAGATTAAGATTATGATATTCATATCTATATGCCAAACCAAACTGTATGTCTCTAGTATTTGAAATGCATTTTTTACACATTTGGGGGTGTGGGGGCGAATTGGGGACCGGAATCCAAAATCTGACAAAAACCGAAATTGTATTAAATTGGTATCTATATATATGCAGAAGACTTGGAGACTCTAACTCTAAAGGTGAATTAGCTAGAATTTTAGACCTGGTTCCCGATAATTTCAGTTATCGATAACCTTGCAAATATACAAGTTATCGAATTTCTGAAACAAACTCGTACTGAGCGTGCAATATACGGACCTAACACAAAAAGAATGAACTCTCTAGCTTTTGTATCTTCGGAAATCGACGCGTTCAAACATACGGACTGACGGACAGACGGACGGACGGACAGACAGACGGACATGGCTATATCAACTTTTCTCGTCACCCTGATCAAGAATATATATACTTTATGGGGTCTGCCACGCCTCCTTCTGCCTGTTACATACTTTTAACAAAACCATTATACCCTGATTTCCCATTTTCAATGGGTTCAGGGTATAAAAAATGCATTTACATAAAACAATCAACCTATTTGCAGCTTTAATCAAAACAATTTGAAAATGTGTTTGGGCTACCTTTTATACCCAAAACCCTGTGAAAATAGGAAATTAGGATATAATGGCTTCGTTAAAGGTATGTAATATTAGGTTGTTCACTAAGTAATTTGGTTTTTTTTAGTGCAACTCAAACACAATATATTTTTAGAAATTAATCCTAGACGTTTAATGTTCTTGTGAATGGTTGCATTTGATAGATTTAAACTTTCTGCTATCACTCGAGTT